>RCUC01122214.1:0-25159 GCA_003697995.1 Taxidea taxus jeffersonii | reverse complement strand
ACTTGAGATCTCACTATCTCTGTGTCAAATAAAATCTTTTTTAAAAATAAATAAAATAAATAAAAGCATAGAAGATACTAGAGAATCCCTTTCTGGAGAAATAAAATCTAACCAAATTGAAATCCAATGAAGTTCACATCAAAAAAGCTATTAATGAGGTGTAATCAAAAATGGAAGCTCTTACTGCTAGGATAAATGAAGCAGAAGAATTAGTGATATAGAAGACCAAATGATGGAGAATAAAGAAGCTGAAAAAAGGGGAGAGAAACAACCACTGAACCATGAGGGGAGAGTTCAAGAGATAAGTGATACCATAAGATTAAACAGTATTAGAGTAATTGGGATCCCAGAAGAAGAAGAAAGAGTGTGGAGCAGAAGAGATATTAGAGCAAATTACAACAGAATTTCCCTAGTTTGGGGAAGGGAACAAGCATCAAAATCCAGGAGACACAAAGAACCTCCCTAAAATAGGTCCATACCCCGTCATCTAATAGTAAAATTTACAAGTCTCAGTGACAAAGAGAAAATCCTGAAAGCAGCTCAGGACAAGAGGTCTATATATTCAGAGCACTAAGTGAGAAAAATATGCAGCCAAGAACATTATATCCAGCTAGACTGTCATTGAAAACAGAAGGAAATAAAAAGCTTCCAGGAAAAAAAAAAAAAGCAAACAAAAACTAAAAGAAATTGCAAACATCAACCCAGCCCTACAGAAAATATTGTAAGGTGTCCTCCAAGCAGAGAGAACCTAAAAGTAACAAACCAGAAAGGAACAGAGACAATATACAATAACAGTCAACTTACAGACAATACAATGGCACTAAATTCATATCCTTCAATTGTTACCCTGAATGTAAATAGACTAAATGCTCCAATCAAAAGACACAGGGTATCAGAATGAATAAACAACAAGACCCATCGATATGCTGTCTGCAAGAAACTCATTTTAGACCCAAAAACACCACCAGACTTAAAGTGAGGGGGAGAAAAACAATTTATCATGCTAATGGACATCAAAGGAAAGCTGGGGTGGCAATCCTTATATCAGACCAATTAGATTTTAAGCCAAAGACTATGATAAGAGATAATAACAGACATCATATCATACTTAAAGGGTCTATCCAACAAGAAGATCTAACAATTTTAAATATCTATACCCCTAACATAGGAGCAACCAACTATATAAACCAATATATAACAAAATCAAAGAAACACATTGACAATAATGTAAGAGTAGGGGACTTTAACACCCCCCTCACTGAAAGGGACAGATCATCTAAACAAAAGATTAAAAAGGAAAGAAAGGCTTTAAATGAAACACTGGACCAGATGGACATCACAGCTATATTCAGAACATTCCATCCCAAAGCAACAGAATACACATTCGTCTCTGGTGCACATGGAACATTCTCCAGAATAGATCACATCCTGGGTCACAAATCAGGTCTCAACTGGTACCAAAAGACTGGGATCATTCCCTGCATATTTTTAGACCACAATTCTCTGAACCTAGAACTCAATCACAAAAGAAAAGTTAGAAAGAACTCAAATACATGGAGGCTAAAGAGCATCCTACTAAAGAATGAATGGGTCAAACCAGGAAATTAAAGAATTTTTAAAAATTCATAGAAACAAATGAAAATGAAACACAACTGTTCAAAATCTTTGGACACAGCAAAGGCGGCCCTGAGAAGAAAATATATAAAAATACAAGCCTTTCTCAAGAAACAAGTTCTCAAGTACACAACCTAACTCTACACCTAAAGGAGCTGGAGAAAGAACAGCAAAGCCTAAACCCAGCAAGAGAAGAGAAACAAAAAAGATCAGAGCAGGAGAAGGAGTCAAGATGGCAGAGAAGTAGCAGGCTGAGATGACACCAGATAACAGGAGATCAGCTAGATAGCTTATCAAAACATTCTGAACACCTACAAATCCAACAGGAGATAGAAGAGAAGAAGAGCAACAATTCTAGAAACAGAAAGTCAACCAATTTCTGAAAGGTAGGACTGGCAGAGAAGTGAATCCAGAGTGAAGGGAAGATGGACTGCAGGGGGAGGGGCCGGCTCCTGGCAAGCAAGGGAACAACGGAGCACAATATCAGAACTTTTAAAAGTCTGCTCCACTGAGGGACATCATTCCAGAGGCTAAGCCGGGGGTGAAGCGCACATGGGGACAGCATGGCCTCCAGTCCCGTGGGGACACAGAAGGATTGAGGGTGTCTGAGTGTCACAGAGCTCACAGGTATTAGATTGGGGAAGCCAGGTACAGAGGCAGAGCTGAGGAGTGAGCTCTCAACTCGGGGTTACCTTGAACTGTGATCCATGGCACAGGCCATGGCTCTGTGAGTGGAGACCCTACAAAATCCAGGGTGACCCCCCTGGAGGTGCTCAGGGACTTGTGGGGTTCAGAGACTCCAGGTGTGCCTGTGTGCCAGAGACAGAGATGTTTGGTCACAGGCTGGATGATCCCGGAGCACAGCCAGAGGCCAGGGAGATGGGAGTGATTGAGCACTTTTCTCTGAGGGCTCCCTGAGGAGTGGGGCCTGAGCTCTCGGCTCCTCAGGGCCAGATATTGGAAGGCTGCCATTTTCATTCCTGTCCTCCAGAACTCCACAGAAAGTGTTCGGGGAACAAAAGCTCCTGAAAGCGAACCCAGATTACTTAGCCTGGCCCCTGGTAAGGGCAGTGCAATTCCGCCTCGGGCAAAGACACTTGAGCATCACTACAACAGACCCCGCCCCCAGAAGATCAACAAGAAATCCAGCCAAGACCAACGTCACTTACCAAGGAGAAGAACGGAATTCCAGAGGAGGAGAAAGCAAAGCATGGAATTCATGGCTTTCTCCCCATGATTCTTTAGTCTTGCAAAGTTAATTTTTTTTTATTTTATTTTTTTTGTTCTACTAAATTTTTTTTAAACTTTTACCCTTCCTTTCCTCTTTTAACATTTTTTAACTAGTTTATCTTAATAATACCTTTCATACAAAAAATCTTTTTTGAACCTTCATTATTATAGCCATATTTTATCCTTCATTGTATCTAACGTTATTTTTTGTATACATATAGGGTTTTTTTCTTCTAAAAAATTTGGGGTACAACTTCTTCTAATAGATCAAAATATACCTTAAATCTAGCACAGGGCTTTATTCCAATCTCCAGCCTGAGTAAATTCTCTCCACTTTTTCTTTATTCTCCATACCAACTTAACTTATCAACTCCTATTTTTAGAAATTTTAAATCAGGGACGCCTGGGTGGCTCAGTGGGTTAAAGCCTCTGCCTTCAGCTCAGGTCACGATCCCAGAGTGCTGGGATCGAGCCCCACACATCGGGCTCTCTGCTCAGCAGGGAGCCAGCTTCCTCCTCTCTCTGACTGCCTCTCTGCCTAATTATGATATATCTGTCAAACAAAACAAAAACTTTTCATCGTTAAATTCCATCCCTGCATCATGTTTACCTTTATATAGGTTTTACATTTTTTTTTAATTTTGGAAGGTAGTTTCTTCTAAGAGACCAAAATACTCCCAAAATTAAGTGAGTAACCCTGTTCTACTCACCAATCTAATATATATGTATATATTTTTTTCTTATTTAAATTTTTTTTCTGAACTTCCTTTTACCCCCTTTCTTCCCCCCATGACTTGGGGTCTCTTCTATTTGGTTAAAGCACATTTTCCTGGGGTCTTTGCTACCCTTTTAGTATTTTATACACTCCTTCATATATTCTTACCTGGATAAAATGACAAGGCAGAAAAACTCACCACAAAAAAAAAAAAAAAAAAAGAACAAGAGGCGAGGCAGTATCGAAGGCCAGGGACCTAATCAATATAGACATCGGTAATATGTCAGATCTAGAGTTCAGAAAGACAATTCTCAAGGTGCTAGCCAGGCTCAAAAAAGGCATGGAAGATATTAAAGAAACCCTGTCTGGAGAAATAAAAGCGCTTTCTGGAGAAATAAAAACTAAAATCTAACCAAGTTGAAATTTAAAAAGCTATTAATGAGATGCAATAAAAAAATGGAGGCTCTTGGGGCACCTGGGTGGCTCAGTGGGTTAAAGCCTCTGCCTTCAGCTCAAGTCATGATTCCAGGGTCCTGGGATTGAGCCCCACATTGGGCTCTCTGCTCATGGGGAGCCTGCTTCCCCCTTTCCCCTCTGCCTGCCTGTCTACTTGTGATGTCTGTCAAATAAATAAATAAAATCCTTTTTTTTAAAATGGAGGCTCTTACTGCTAGGATAAATGAGGCAGAAGAGAGAATTAGTGATATGGAAGACCAAATGACAGAGAATAAGGAATCTGAGCAAAAGAGAGACAAACAAGTACTGGACCACGAGGGGAGAATTTGAGAAATAAGTGATACCATAAGATGAAATGTTAGGATAATTGGGATTCCTGAAGAAGAATAAAAAGAAAGGGGAGCAGAAGGTATATTGGAGAGAATTATTGTAGAGAATTTCCCTAATATGGCAAAGGGAACAATCATCAAAATCCATGAGGTACAAAAATCTCCCTCAAAATCAGTAAGAATAGGTCCACACCCCATCATCTAATAGTAAAATTTACAAGTCTTAGCAACAAAGAGAAAATCCTGCAAGCAGCCTGGGAAAAGAAGTCTGTAACATACAATGGTAAAAATACTAGGTTGGCAGCAGACTTATCCACAGAGACCTGGAAGGCCAGAAGAATTGGCATGATATATTCAGAGCACTAAATGAGAAAAACATGCAGCCAAGAATACTATATCCAGCTAGGCTATCATTGAAAATAGAAGGAGTGATAAAAAGCTTCCAGGACAAACAAAACTTAAAACAATTTGCAAACACCAAACCGGCTATACAGGAAATATTGAAAGGCGTCCTCTAAGCAAAGAGAGACCCTAAAAGTAGTAAACCAGAAAGGAACAGAGACAATATACAGTAATAGTCACCTTACAGGCAATACAATGGCACTAAATTCATATCTCTCAATAGTTACCCTGAATGTAAATGGGCTAAATGTCCCAATCAAAAGACACAGGGTATCAGAATGGACAAAAAAACAAAACCCATCAATATGCTGTCTGCAAGAAACTCATTTTAGACCCAAAGACACCTCCAGATTTAAAGTGAGGGGGTAGAAAACAATTTATCATGCTAATGGACATCAGAAGAAAGCTGGGGTGGCAATCCTTATATCAGATTAATTAGATTTTAAGCCAAAGACTATAATAAGAGATGAGGAAGGACACTATATCATACTCAAAGGGTCTGTCCAACAAGAAGATCTAACAATTTTAAATATCTATGCCCCTAACATGGGAGCAGCCAACTATATAAACCAATTAATAACAAAATCAAAGAAACACATCGGCAATGATACAATAATAGTAGGGGACTTTAACACTCCCCTCACTGAAAGGGACAGATCACCCAAGCAAAAGATCAACAAGGAAATAAAGGCCTTAAATGACACACTGGACCAGATGGACATCATAGATATATTCAGAACATTCCAACCCAAAGCAACAGAATACACATTCTTCTCAAGTGCACATAGGATATTCTCCAGAATAGATCACATCCTGAGTCATAAATCAGGTCTCAAAAGGTATCAAAAGATTGGGATCATTCCCTGCATATTTGCAGACCACAATGCTCTGAAGCTAGAACTCAACTGCAAGAGAAAGTTTGGAAAGAACCCAAATACATGGAGACTCAACAGCATCCTTCTAAAGAATGAATGGGTCAACCAGGAAATTAAAGAAGAATTGAAAAAATTCATGGAAACAAATGATGAAATGAATGAAACAACAGTTCAAAATCTGTGGGACACAGCCAAGGCAGTCCTGAGAGGAAAATATATAGGGATACAAGTCTTTCTCAAGAAACAAGAAAGGTCGGGGCATGAAAACATCAGTTCAAAATCTGTGGGACACAGCAAAGGCAGTCCTAAGAGGAAAATATATAGGGATAAAAGCCTTTCTCAAGAAACAAGAAAGGTCGGGGCACCTGGGTGGCTCAGTGGGTTAAAGCCTCTGCCTTTGGCTCAGGTCATGATCTCAGGGTCCTGGGATCGAGCCCCACATCGGGCTCTCTGCTCAGCGGGGAGCCTGCTTCCCCCTTTCTCTGCCTGTCTTTCTGCCTACTTGTGATCTCTGTCAAATAAATAAAATAAAAATCTTAAAAAAAAAAAAAAAAGAAACAAGAAAGTTCTCAAATATACAACCTAACCCAACACTTAAAGGAGCTGGAGAAAGAATAACAAAGAAAGCCTAAACCCAGCAGGAAACGAAAAATAATAAAAATCAGAGCAGAAATCAATGAAATGGAAACCAAAAAATAAAATAGAACAAATCAACGAAACTAGGAGCTGGTTCTTTGAAAGAATTAATAAGATTAATAAACCCCTGGCCAGATTTATCAAAAAGAACACAGAAAGGACCCAAATAAATAAAATCATGAATGAAAGAGGAGAGATCACAACCAACACCAAAGAAAAACAAACAATTATAAAAACATACTATGACCAACTCTACGCCAGCAAATTTGACAATCTGGAAGAAATGGATGCATTCCTAGAGACATATAAACTACCACAACTGAACCAGGAAGAAATAGAAAACAGACCCATAACCAGTAAGGAGATTGAAACAGTCATCAATAATCTCCAAACAAATAAGAGCCCAGGGCCAGACAGCTTCCCAGGGGAATTCTACAAAACATTTAAAGAAGAATTAATACCTATTCTCCTGAAACTGTTCCAAAAAAAAAAATAGAAATGGAAGGAAAACTTCCAGTGGCATCACGTTGATCCCCAAACCAGACAAGGATCCCATCAAAAAAGAGAATTACAGACCAACATCCTTCATGAACACAGATGCAAAAATTCTCACCAAAATACTAGCCATAGGATCCAACAGTACATTAAAAGGATTATTCACCATGACCAAGTGGGATTTATTCAAGGGCAGCAAGGTTGGTTCAACATCCACAAATCAATGTGACACAATACATTAAAAAAAAAGAAAGAACAAGAACCATATGGTACTCTCAATAGACACTGAAAAAGCATTTGACAAAGTACAGCATCCCTTCCTGATCAAAACTCTTCAAAGTGTAGGGAAAGAGGGCACATACCTCAATAGCATCAAAGCCATCTATGAAAAACCCACCACAAATATTCTCAATGGAGAAAAACTGAGAGCTTTTCCGCTAAGGTCAGGAACACAGCAGGGATGCCCGTTATCACCACTGCTATTCAACATAGTACTAGAAGTCCTAGCCTCAGCAATCAGACAACAAAAAGAAATTAAAGGCATCCAAATCGACAAAGAAGTAGTCAAACTATCACTCTTTGCAGATTATATGATACTATAAGTGGAAAACCCCAAAGACTCCACTCCAAATCTGCTAGAACTTGTACAGGAATTCAGTAAAGTGTCAGGATATAAAATCAATGCACAGAAATCAGTTGCATTTCTTTACACCAACAATAAGACAGAAGAGAAATTAAGGAGTCAATCCCATTTACAATTGTACCCCCAAAACCATAAGGTACCTAGGAATAAACCTAACCAAAGAGACAAAGAATCTATACTCAGAAAACTATAAAGTACTCATGAAAGAAATTGAGGAAGACACAAAGAAATAGAAAAATGTTCCATGCTCATGGATTGGAAGAATATTGTGAAAATGTCTATGCTACCTAAAGCAATCTACACATTTAATGCAATCTCTATCAAAATCCCATCCATTATTTTTTTTCAAAGAAATGGAACAAATAATCCTAAAATTTGTATGGAACCAGAAAAGACATCAAATAGCCAGAGGAATATTGAAAAAGAAAGCCAAAGTTGGCAGCATCACAGTTCCAGACTTCAAGCTCTATTACAAAGCTGTCATCATCAAGACAGTATGGTATTGGCACAAAAAGACACATAGATCAATGGAACAGAATAGAGAGCCCAGAAATAGACCCTCAAGTGTATGGTCAACTAATCTTTGACAAAGCAGGAAAGAATATCCAATGGAAAAAAGACAGCCTCTTCAACAAATGGTGTTGGGAAAATTGGACAGTCACATGCAGAAAAAGGAAGTTGGACCATTTCCTTACACCACACATGAAAATAGACTCAAAATGGATGAAGGACCTCAATGTGAGAAAGGAATCCATCAAAATCCTTGAGGAGAACACAGGCAGCAACCTCTTCCACCTCAGCCAAAAGCAACTTCTTCCTAGGAACATCACCAAAGGCAAGGGAAGCAAGGGCAAAAATGAACTATTGGGACTTTATCAAGATCAAAAGCTTTTGCACAGCAAAGGAAACAGTTAACAAAACCAAAAGACAACTGACGGAATGGGAGAAGATATTTGCAAACGACCTATCCGATAAAGGGCTAGTATCCAAAATCTATAAAGAGCTTAGGAAACTCAACACCCAAAGAACAAATAATCCAATCAAGAAATGGGCAGAGGACATGACAGACATTTCTGCAAAGACATCCAGATGGCCAACAGACACATGAAAAAGTGCTCCACATCACTCAGCATCAGGGAAATACAAATCAAAACCACAATGAGTACATACCTCAATACCATCAAAGCCATCTATGAAAAACCCACACTAATATCATTCTCAATGGGGAAAAACAGAGATTTTCCCCAGGTCAGGAACATGGCAGGGCTGTCCAATGGAAAAAAGACAGTCTCTTCAACAAATGGTGTTGGGAAAATTGGACAGCCACATGTAGAAGAATGATACTGGACCATTCCTTATACCACACACAAAAATATACTCCAAATAGATGAAAGACCAATATGAGAAAGGAATCCATCAAAATCCTTGAGAATACAGGCAGCAACCTCTTCCTAGAAACATCGCCAAAGGCAAAGGAAGTAAGGGCAAGAATGAACTATTTGAGACTTCAAGATAAAAATATTTTTGCACAGCAAAGTGAACAGTCAACAAAACCAAAAGACAACTGACAGAATGGGAGAAGATATTTGCAAACAACATATCAGATAAAGGGCTAGTATCCAAAATCTATAAAGAGCTCAGCAAACTCAACACCCAAAGAACAAATAATCCAATCAAGAAATGGGCAGAGGACATGAACAGACATTTCTGCAAAGGAGACATCCAGATGGCCAACAGACACATGAAAAAGTGCTCCACATCACTAGGCATCAGGGAAATACAAATCAAAACCACAGTGAGATACCACTTCATACCAGTCAGAATGGCTAAAATTAACCAGTCTGGATGCAGAGAAAGGGGAACTCTCCTACACTGTTGGTAGGAATGCAAGCTGGTGCAACCACTCTAGAAAACAGCATGGAGTTTCCTCAAAAAGCTGAAAATAGAGCTACCCTACGACCCAGCAATCACACTACTGGGTACTTACCCTAAAGATACAAATGTAGTGATCCGAAGGGGCACATGTACCCGGATGTTTATAGCAGCAATGTCCACAATAGCCAAGTTATGGAAAGAACCTAGATGTCCATCAACAGATGAATGGATAAAGATGTGATAGGTGTACACACACACACACACACACGAATACTGTGCAGCCATCAAAAAATGAAATCTTGCTATTTACAATAATGTGGATGGAAATATTATGCTAAGAGAAATAAGTCCATCAGAGAAAGACAATTGTCATATGATCTTTCTGATATGAAGAATTTGAGAGGCAAGGTGGGGGTTCGTGGGAGGAAGGGAATGAAACAAGATAAGACTGGAGAGGGAGACAAACCATAAGAGACTCTTAATATCAGGAAAATAAATGAGGGCTGCTGAGGAGGGTGGTTGGGAAGGGACAGGGTGGCTGAGTGATGGATGCTGGGGAGGATATGTGCTATGGTGAGTACCACGAATTGTGTAAGACTGATGATTCAGATCTGTAGCCCTGAAACAAATAATACATTATATGTTAAAAAAAAAAAAAAAGGAAAAAAGAAAAAAAAAACGTTTTTAGAAGTGTAAAAACCTTAAAATACCTAAACCAGTCTTGGACACATTGCTGCTTATCTGATGTCAAAACTTATTATAAAGGGGGAGCCTGGCTGGCTCAGTCAGAAGAGCATGCCATCTTGATCTCAAGGTTGTAAGCTCAAAGTTAGAAAAGAATACATACCTTATACCTTATGATTCAACATATAGCAAATATAAGATCAGATATAACCAACCATTTTGGGTGTAGAGATTACTTAATAAACTTTAGAAAAACAGGAAAAAAAAGTTTAAGTAATCAAGACTGTTATTCGAATGAGAATAGATTAATATATCAGAATCAAGAGTCCAGAAACAGATCTACACATACACAATTTTTGACCAAGATGCCAAGTTAATTCAGTGGGAAAAGGAAAGTATAACTATTGGTGGAACACTGAATATCTGTGTGAAATAGAAAGCCTTGGGGTGCCTGGGTTGCTCAGAGGGTAAAGCCTCTGCCTTTGGCTCAGGTCATGGTCGCAGGGTCCTGGGATCAAGCCCTGCATCGGGTTCTCTGCTCAGCAGGGAGCCTGCTTCTCCCTCTCTCTGCCTGCTGCTCTGCCTACTTGTGATCTCTGTCAAATAAATAAATAAATAAAATATTAAAAAAAAAAAAAAGCAAGCCTTGACCCTCATTCTACTCAGACATGCTTATGTACATGCTTGCCCCCCCCACCACACACACACAATCATGGATTTAAATGTAAGACCTGGAAATAAAACTAGAACAAATTTATCTTTGGTCTTGAAGTAGGTAAAGGTTTCTTGGGTTGGACACAGAAAGCAATAACCAATAAAAAAAAAATTGGACAAGTTAGACTTCATCAAAATTCAAAACTTATGCAATATCTTAGATCCTCTGGAAAGTACAAATTAAAACCACATACATACACCATTTCACACCCACTAGAATAACTGAAAAAGACTAACATACACAAATGCCAAGAACGTGAAGCCACTGAAACGCTCCTACGTTGCTGCTGAAAGTGTAAAATGGAACAACTACTTTGGAGAACTGTTCATCAGTTTCTTAGTAAAGTTAAATATTCATTCACCATCCAGTTCAGAATATCCATTCTAAGCACTTATGCAAGAAAATAAAAAACATGTTGGGGGGCCTGGGTGGCTCAGTCTAGCATTCCATTCTTGATTTCAGCTCAGGTCATGATCTCTGGGTCATGAGACCGAGCCCTGCATTGGGCTCTGTGCTGGGCATGGAACTTGCTTAAGATTCTCTCCCTTTCCCTCTGCCCCACCTCTGACTTGTACATTCACGCATGTTCTCTCACTTTCTCCAAAATAACTAACTAATATCTTGAAAAATACGTTCACAAAGATATGAGTATACATAAGTATAACAGTGTTAATATGAGCCTTAGTAATAGCTGAAAACAGAATGGATAGCTGGTGTATTCATAAAATAGAAAACTACTCAGGATTAGAAAGGAGCCAAGGCATGTAAGAACTAAATCACAAAACTCATTAAATGAAAGTTAGAAAAGAATACATACCTTAGGATTCAACATATAATAAATATAAGAGCAGACATAACCCAAATGATGGAGGAATGAAAATAGGAATTTTCTGGTAGTGATTGAAATGCTCTATAACTTGATTTGTATGGTGGAAAACCTAAGATCTGTGTATTTTACTAAATGTTAGTGATGCATCAATTTTAAAAAATACTTTATAGATCAGACAAGTGTGCAGAAGAGTGAACAATCTCAGACAGTTATTGATGGGCTGAGTACCATCAAAGCCCATACTAATGGCTCTTCATGATATTTTCAAAGGTCATTAGCTGATGTGAACAGAGGAAAACGAATAGGGATATCCAGAGATATTTTTGTTTTTAACACACATAGTCCATCAGACTAGTAGTTTTTAAGCTCTTTGTACCAAAACAAACCTAAACCTAACAAATTTCCATCAAGAATAATGCCTTAGAACCACTGCCCTGAAGGATTTACTGTTAGGGATTCAAGGTGATCTGCTAACCAGAAACGCCTGGAAAGATTCTGTAAGACAATCGAAGACTAATTTATGTTGACAATATTCTCTCAAATAGTCAAGTCTCATGGAATTATTCTGGAGAAATGTGAATTAACGTCAATAAAGGTTTTCCAGGCTTTTTATTAAATGTAAAAGGAGGATTAAGGTTGACTATTCAATTGAATACTTTCATGTAGATGGTATTGAGACAGAATTAAATAACTATAGACCCACAGTTCCCAAACTGAGCAGGAAGCCAGGGGCTCTGCTGTAACTCAGAGGGCACTTTGGGGATTTTTAATCCTCAAGGGG
Organism: Taxidea taxus jeffersonii; assembly: GCA_003697995.1. Lineage (NCBI taxonomy): Eukaryota > Metazoa > Chordata > Mammalia > Carnivora > Mustelidae > Taxidea > Taxidea taxus. Next base: position 12,880 of record RCUC01122214.1, on the reverse strand, counting down.
TACAGCAGCTCAACACCAGTCACAAACCACTGGGGCTTCCAGCCCGGGGTTGTACAGTGTCAATATCAAATCATGTTACATTACTTATAAGACAATACATATTTGTTAGCTGGGTCACCAGAGGTTGCTCTTGTTAAAGGCAAATGGAGACCAGCCTTGAAAATTCCCTAAGCAGGCAAAACCAGTTTCGTTCTGCAAGCAAAGCTTAATTTAGCTTATTCTGCAAGACTGCCAAGACCTGTGCCGGTTTTTGCTTACACCTCTGGAAATCATACGCAAAACCTGAACTGTTTCCCCATGTTGACAGGAGGTCACCACTGAACAATTCACTATCATGTAAGAAAATTCTAATATAACCAATGACTGAAGAATAAAGTCACTGCTTTATCCATATAAACTGTTTATAACAACATTTACCTGAGGGGTGCCTGGCTGACTCCGCTGGAAGAGTGTGCCGACTCTTGATCTTGGGATCATGAGTTCGAGACCCACAATGGGTGTAGACATTACTGAAATAAACTTAAAAAAATAACAGCATACACCTGAGCTTCATTCCATGTTTTGGCTTAAGTGTTCCCAGTTCACAAATTTTTACTAATTACTACTTTGGTGATTCACTGGTCTTACTTCTGTTATTTCTGAACTTTTGATACTGTGTGATATCACAGTATCTTTATCACGTGATAAAGAGCAAGTACCCCATGAAATTCCATGTGGAACAGAAAAGGAGTAGTAGTGCCCAATCTGATTCCGAGGTTTGAGAAGTCAGTGGCCAACAGATACAAACATCTCAATTAGTAATTCTAATTTAAGGATGCAATTTTTAAAAACATTTAAGTAATCTCTACACACACCATGGGGCTTGAACTCATGACTGAGAGATCAAGAATCACACTCTTCTCAGTGAGCCAGCCAGGTGCCCCTGTGTATTATTTTTAAATATCTGAACCTAATTGGTTAACAAATGGTGTTCAGTATTTCTTCTGGCCTAGGGGGTGCCCTTTATATATCTATTTAAGGTTTTATTTATGAGAGAGAGAGTGAGAGCACATGAGAGGGGAGGTCAGAGGGAGAAGCAGACTTCACATGGAGCTAAGAGCCTGATGTGGGACTCAATCCCAGGACTCCGGGATCATGACCTGAGCTGAAGGCAGTCAAGCAAGTCAACCAACTGAGCCACCCAGGGATGAAAGAGGGTGCCCTTTAAAAATTTCTAAAAAACTAAGTTCTCTATTAAGTAAGAAAGAACCACTAAGAGTTTGTTCATTGAAAAATGCAGAATAATCCTAGACACATTTGGGCTTATTTTTAAGATTTTACTTTTAAGTAATCCCTACACCAACCATGGGGCTCAAACTTACAACCCTGAGATCAAGAGTCACAGGCACTACAGACTGAGCCAGCCAGGCATCCCCATTTGGACTTCTTAAAGCTAAAGAGAGAAATACATAGGGAAACCACTTTCCTACTGTGTTCAAATTTTCAGAAACACATCTAGGATTTTTAAATCATAAAAGATTAATACAGGTCACTAAATTCTATAAATATCTGCCTGGTAGGGTGGCCAGCCATCGTGGTTTGTCAAGACTCAGGGGTTTTTCAAGATGCAGGACTTTCCATGCTAAAATCGGAGAAGTCCCCAGCAAACCAGGACAAGTTGGTCACTCTACTGCCTTCATTGGAAATGACCCAAGCATTTTGGTTAGAGGCTGAAATTAGAGCAAAAATGACCTGCCTTGAATTTCACCTCAATTTTGCCGTTTCTTTCTTTTCTTTTTTTTAAGGTTTCATTTATTTACCTGACAGATCACAAGTAGGCAGAGCAGCAGGCAGAGAGAGGAGGAAGCAGGCTCCCGGCTAAGCAGAGAGCCGGATTCGGGGCTCGATCCCAAGATCCTGAGATCACGACCTGAGCGAAGGCAGAGGCTTAACCCACTGAGCCACGAAGGAGCCCCAATTTTGCTGTTTCTATAAGAAGCAAAATGTTAAGTGCAGTGATTCTCAGAATCAGTAGAGTAGAATATCAGGAGCCTTTAAAAAAAAACATCCCTTACCGTCCCATTGTATTCTGACATAATCTGGAGACTTTTTTTTTTTTTTTTTTTAAAAACCTGATCTTACGAGTTCTGACTCAGGCAGTCCTGAGGTTTCACATTAGCCTCCCCACCTACCATCTGCACCACATTACACAAGCTGCTTAACTCTCTGAAGCCGTCTCGTTTGTAAAATGGAGCAGAAGCACCTGTCTCACTAGGTTTTGTGAACAAGAGACCTGAAATGCCTTGCACAGTGTCTGGAACATAGCAGCCCTTATAATGGGTCTGAGACTAGCCTATCCTGGAAAACTGAAAATTTAAATACATCATTTTTCTTTTCCTAATTAGAAAAACATAACAGTTTGAATGCTGTGCATTATATAAAAGACTCAGGGAGTTCCTTCTTTTAAGTAATTGTCCTACCACAACACTAATGGGAGATTTAAATACAACACACACTTGAGCAAAATGATAGGTAGGCAGTCAAGGTCTTGTCCTCCCACAGAAACATTAAAAAACAAGCAGGAATGATCAAAACTAACTTTTTTAGAACTGTAGAATCACTGTTTACAGCAACCAAGCAAACATGGGATCCCAAAAAAAGGGGGGCAACTTTAAAAAGGCAAGAAGTCTCCAAAATACCAACTTAAGTCATTCCAGACTGTGCACCCCTTCACAAGAAGAATTAACAGGTACTCATGGAGAAGACACCACTGAAGAATCCTAGGACACAGACTCGAGGCTGAGGCACCCCCTCCCCCACCCCACACAGAGACCAAGACCGCATTCAAAGAGGAAGGAGAGCATCTATATGCTCACCACGTTGCCCCCTCCTCGAGGGTGGGACAGCACCCCAACAAGGTCTTTCCTGAGCCTACGATTCCCCCAGTGGGAAAAGAGAAAAAAGGTGAACATCTGGCACCCCCAAGAACATTGGGTCACTTACTGGGAGTCCCACCTGGTCTGACCTTACAGGAAAAGCCAACTCAGAATCCCTGGAAGTTGCATATCCCAGCTGCGTTTGAGCAGAGAGCATGCAGGCAGAGCTGGTCATCCTCAGAGCAAAGCCAGGGGCATCATTCAACCAGAGAATTTGGGGTGCAAGTCAACTTGAATCAAGACCACAAACAATCTTCTTATTCAAACTGCGAACTGATTCTCTGGCTCCACCCACGAAGCTAATTTATACCACGGTGAGAGTAGCTCCTGGCCCCTCCTGACCAGAGAGCCTGACTAGAAACACCTGAGAGGATGCTTAGAGCTGGCTTTCCTGCTTTGTCCAGACAGGGGGCTAAATCACAGGCCCAATCACTGCTGCGTAGCTTCTGGCCCCATCCTAGTAGAAATGCTAAGTAGGAATGCGTGGGAGGTTGCTTGGAGCTAGATCTGCTACTCTACCTGGGCAGGGAAGCTGGTGGATAGCTCTTCCCACTGCTGAGTGGAGCTCCTGAACCCTGCCTGGCCAGAAAGCGTGGCTGGAACACCAGGAAATCTCCACAGCCTGTCAGCACTGAAGTGGAGACTCTGGCAGGGTCTGCCAGCTCCACCTGGCCAGGGAATTCAGTGTACGGTCTTGCCTGACTTAGGTTCCCAAATAAGTTGCTGTGGAAGGACCTGGATAGGACCTGTTCTGCTGCCCTTCGAGGACAGGGAAACTAATTTATAATCCTACCTCCTGCTGAGTACAGCACCTAGTAACCCTGACCAGAGAACCCAGGAGACCAAAAAACCTAGGCAATCATGGGAGTCCATCCTACATCTGGTTCATCAGAGTAATAAGCCAGCAGTCCTATCTGACTATTCTTAGCCAGCACTCCACCCCCACCTCAGAGCTCCAGCAGCGGCCTCACCCCAAAATAGACCCTTATAGCAAGTCCCACCTGCCCAAGGATGTTACCAGCTGACAAGTCCAAACACCCAAACTGTGAAGACTAGTGAAGAATTTTTTCTGCTAAAGCAATCCTATAAAGTCTGGAAGATTGCTTACTCAAATGTACAGATACCAACAGAAAGAATCAAGGATTACAAAATACCAGATAAACTTGACAGAACCAAAGGAGACTAGTAAAACATTAATAACTGACCTAAAGAAACTGAGGTCTATGAACTGAACTCAGAATAGTCCCCTTAAAGAAACTGAGTGAACTACAAGAACACCCAGATGACTAAAGGAAATTAGGAAAACAATGCATTAAAAAAAAAAAAAAGAGTAGTTCAACAAAGAAAGGCCAAACAGAAATCTTAGACTGAAAAGTACAAGGACTGAACTGAAGAATTCAATAGGAGCTTTAAAAGCAGGCTCGACCATGCAAAAGAATCAGTGACTTTGAAGACAGAACATTTGAAATTATCTGTCCAGAGGAGCAAAAATGAAAAAGGAATGAAAAAGAGTGAAAAAAGTCCATGGGGTTTGTGGGATACAATCAAAAGAAACAATATATGTATTATGGGAATTCCAAAAAAAAGAGAAAGGGATAGAAAGTATAGTTGACCCTTTAACAATGCAGGGGTTAGGAGTGCCAACCCCTATGCAGTTGAAAATCCACATTCCACTCCCCTAAAACATCACTACTTAATACCCTACTGTTGACTGGAAGCCTTACTGATAACATAACTTGTTGATTAACACATATTTTGTATATGTTACATGTATTTAATACAATACATATACAGTGTTCTTCTAATAAAGTAAACTAGAGAAGAACTACCATAAGATCTGGCATTTCCACTTGTGGGCATATATCTGAAGGAAACAAAAACACTGTCAAAGAATTACCTGCACCCCCACATTTATAGAAACATCATTTATAATAGCCAAGACACACAAACAAAAGGGCAAGTAAATGGATAAATAATGTTACATATGTATGTATGTACATACACACACACTCACATCATACCCAGAATATTACTCAGCCACAGGAAAGGATTTCCTGCCATTTGTGACAATACAGATGGACCTTGAAAGTATTATGTTAAGTGAAAAAGAGAAAGGCAAATACTGTATCTCACTTAAAAGTGGAACTGAAACAAACAGATACTCATAAGGAGATCAGATTCACGGTCACCGAAGGCAGGGGATGGGGAGGGATAGGGAAATTCGATGAAGGTGGTCAAATGTGCAACCTTCCAGTTATAAGGTAAATGAGTACGGGGGATGTAATAATGTACCACCCAATGGTAAACATTGTATACTTGAACTATGGTATACTTGAAAGTTGAAAGATGTTAAACCTTCTCATCACAAGGAAAAAAACATTTTTCTCACTTTTCTTTTTTTGGTATATGTCTGAAATGATTGATATTAACTAAATTTGTTGTAATTATTCCATAAAATATTAAAGTCATATCATCATGGTGTATACCCTAAACTTACATAGTGCTGTATGTCAACTATATTTCAATAAAACTGAAAAAAAATAAAATGATAGGAAAGCTTTGTGGCATTTTTACTTGCCCTTTTGATACGGCAGCAGCCTTGAAAATGGCAGCTATATTCTCAGCTTTCAACTTGGGTTACTGGGCTTAGTGCAAGCCTGGATAAGTGTTGAGGGAAATCCAGAAAAGAGACAGTTGGCAAAGACTGGGAGAGGTATTTGTTCTAGCTCCTGGCTTTCAAGGAAATGCTATCTAAACCCAAGTTAAGAGATAGACTTCAGTGATCACACACAATTGATCAGGGAGCAATCCTTTGCAAAAATACTTTGGAAACATCAGTAAACAAATGGACTATATAGTCCAATAATCATAATAAAAGAAACTCTGGGGAAGGAGAGGGAATATCTGATTTCCAGAACCATATTATAATATTTACATGTCCAGTTTTCAACAAAAAAAGTCACAAGACATTCAAAGACACTGGAAAGTACCGAAGCAAGCACGTATGGCCATCAAAGAAACAAAGTAATAGAAAGCATCCCTGGAGAACCACAGACATCAGAATTAAGACAAAAACTTTAAAACAACTGCCATGTTCAACGTGCTAAAGGGAACCATGGATAAGCAACTGAAAGAGATCAGAAAAGGGATATATAAACAAAATGAGATTATTCATAAATGCACAGAAATTATAAAAATGAACCAAACAAATTCTGAGGCTAGAAAGTACAAAAAATGAAATTAAAAGTTCACTAGTGGAGTTCAACAGCTAATTGGAGCAGACAGGAAAAAAGAATCAGCAAACCTGAAAACAGGACAATTACAATGACCAAGTCTGAGGACCAGAAAGAAAACAGAAGAAAAGCAAAAAGAGCCTGAGAAACTGGTGGGACACCACCAAACAAACCAGCATATATGGATTATGAATGTCCCAGAAGCAAGGAGCAGAAAGAATACTTAAAGAAATAATGGCCAGGGGCGCCTGGGTGGCTCAGTGGGTGAAAGCCTCTGGCTTCGACTCAGGTCATAATCCCAGGGTACTGGGATCAAGCCCCGCATCGGGCTCTCTGCTCCGTGGAGAGCCTGCTTCCTCCTCTCTCTCTGCCTGCCTCTCTGCCTACTTGCGATCTCTGTCAAATAAATAAATAAATAAATAAATCTTTAAAAAAAAATAATAATGGCCAAATACATTCAAAACTTGATGAAAAACATGAATTTGCAAATCCTGGAATCTCAATGAACTCCAACTTGAATAAAGGCAGAGGACTGCACCAAGTACAATGTATCAAGTACATTGAAACTGCTGAAAGACAAAGGCAGGGACAGTCCTGAGAGCAGCACAGGAGAAGCAGGCCCTTATGATCAAAAGACCCCCAATAAAATTAACAGCCAATTCTCATCAGACCCCATAGAGGCCAGAATGCAGTGGATGCCATATGTAACATGTTCAAAGAATAACACGGTCAACCAATAATTCTGTATCTGACAGAACTGTCCTTCAAAACTGAAGGAGAAATGAAGACTTTCCCAGATAAACAAAACCCAAGGGCACTCACAGAAATCAGACCTGCCCTACACGAAATGCTAAAGGGAGTCCTTTAGGCAGAAATAAAAGAACAGTAGATAGTAACTGGAATCTGCATGAGAGAAATAAAGATCTCCAGGAAAGGTAAATACAGGGGAAAATATAAAAGCTAATATTGTATTGTATTTTGTTTTGTTTTTATCTCCTACATGATTCAAAAGACAAATGCATACAAAATAATTTTAAATCTGTTACTGAGCACACAATATAGAAAGATGAAATTTGTGGCATCAATGATATAAAGGGAGAACAGAACTTTATAGGAATAGAGATTTTACATGCTATTAAAGTCCTTTGTATCAACTCAAACTAGATTATTATAAATTTAGGATATTAAATGTAATCCCCACAGTAACTACAAAGAAAATACTTAACAAATACATACATTAAGAAATGAGAAGAGAATCAGTTCACTCCAGAAAATCAACTTAACACAGAAGGTGGCAGTAATGGAGAAAAGAAACAAAAATGGCATATTTAAAGGAAACAAATAAGAAAATAGCAGAAGTCCACCCTTTTACTAACTGATTTAAATGTTAACATATTCAACTCAGCAAACAAAAGCCAGAGATTTGTCAAAATAAAAAGCAAACAAAAGCACAAGATCCAGCCATATGCTGTCTACAAGAAACTCAGGATAGCACCAAAGACACAAATATGTTGAAAATGAAAAGGGTGTGTGTGTGTGTGTGTGTTTTCCAGTAAACTCTGCCCCCAGTGTGGGGCTTGAGCTCACAACCCTGAGATCAAGAGTCACACGCTCTACTCAGCGAGGAGGCTCCCCAAGAAAGATACTCTATGTAAACAGTATAGAAGAGCAGAGGTGGCTTTTAATAATACCAGATAAAATAGACCGAAAGCACAAAATTGTTAGAAGAAACAAAAGATATTACATATTGATAGAAGTCAATTCATCAGAAAGATGATACAATAATTTATGCACTGAACAGGGCCCCCAAAATCTTTGAAGCAGACACTGACAGAATTAAAAGGAAAACTAGACAGTTCTGCAATAATTGTTGGAAACATCAATATTCCACTGTGAAAAATGGATAAAACACTGAGAAGATCAATAAGAAAAAAGAAGACTTGAACATTATAAATTAATCAGGCCTAACAGTCATTTATAAAACACTCCATCCAACAACAAATACACATTTTCCTCAAGTGCACAAAAAACACTCTCCAGGATATGTTAGGCTACAAAGCTTTCAATAAATTTTTCAATAAATTTCAAAAGATATATGAAGTATCTTTCCTGACCATACCAGAAAGATGCTAGAAATCAGGAACAAGAGGAAAAGTGAAAAATTCACAATTATGCAGGAATTAAATAGCACCAATGGGTTAAAAAAGAAATTGAAAAGAACACTGAAAAACACATGAAGCAGTAATTACATTCCAGAGTATATAACTGGAGTATAAAGAGAACATGAAAATAGCAGCTCAGAGATAACGTTAATGTCAGTATTCGCTGCGGCATTACTCACAATAACCAAAAGGTGAAAATAACCCAAGTAGTCATCAACAGATGAATGAATAAACAAAAAATACAGTATATTACACGACAGAATATTATTTAGCCAAAAAAATGAAACTGTTATGTCACAACATGGATTAATCTTGAAAACATATTAGGTGAAATAAGGCAAACACAAAGTACATACATTGTATGATTCCACTTAAGAGAAGTATCTAGGAGAGACTAATAAAAAGTAGAGTGGGATTTACCAGGATCCTGGAGAAAAGGGATAGGAAGAGTCATTACCTGATGGTCAGAGTTTCTGTTTGGAATGAGGAGAAAGTTCTAGAGGTAGGAGTGATGGTTGCATGACAGTAGGAAGGTAATTAATGATGCAGAAATCATACATTTAAAAATGGTTAAAGTAGCAAATTTTATGTTATATACCCTTCAACAAAATTTGTATCCAATACACATTAAATACATTAAGATTTGCCTTGTTTCTAGAGGAAAATTCGCAAGCATTTTAAAGATGATTTTATAGAGTGAAAATCATGACTCGCTGTGCTGTTATGAATGAGCACAGGTCCTAATGAGTGGGTCCTATTTACACGACTTTAGATCTTGAAATGGATCATTCACTTGCTCTTCTACCAAGGTTCAAGTGTGTTTATCAAGGCAAAAAAAATGAAAAGGTTTTTTAATGGTTGTAATTAAAGAGAAGAAAAATACTCAATATAGACTCTTGCTAATATTTTATTTTGCAAAGCGATCTCAGCAAGCCATCCATGTACGTGGTACATACGCAGCTTCCTGAAAGCAGTCAGGTGGCCACGGAACAACTATTCATGGAAAAGATCAAGGATAGGATGAATGTTGAGAGCCCCAAAGGTTAACACCTAAACATTTCTTTTGGAGAAGACGTCTATTATTGAAAAAAAGGGTTACACAGGTTAATTTGTCAAATGAATTATTCAAATGACCATTAAAATATACCACAGGGAAAGAGACAGGACAAGAAAACAGGACAAGATGCAACCAGTAGAAAACACTGCAAGGTTATTAATGAGACATAAAACCACAGTACAGAACAGTACAAGAAATAATTAGAAACACAATTCTGAAAGTTGACAAACATATGGATTGACTGGCAGACTGAAGAAAGGCCAATGAAGCCAGCAATGGAGAAATGTGACAATTCACCTAATTCACCCCTCAGAACTGTCCGGTCAGCAGATCCAGTCCCTTGGCAATGGGGGGTTAAGGACAGTGGTTAAAACAAGAACTTAACGAACTTGGAGGTTATATCCCTGATATCCCTTCCCCTACTCCTCACCATGGCTTGTTGGGCCAAAGGTTTTCTGCACTTCAGACACTGTGAGTAGCAAGCCACACGTGTGTTGGTGAGGAGGGGGGAAGATGGACAAGATGGCCACATACACGTACTGTGCTAGAAATTCCATCCTTCTTTCCCCATAAAGTTTACACAACACTGGCAGAGAGATCTTTCCCATCCAGGAAGGAGATGAAGCCGCGACTCTGGAGAATCTGACCAAACCAAGACATTCACCTGGAGAATGGGCCCCCCAAAAAAGTCCACCCAGATAACCCTAAAAACAACCCTTCTCATGGGTCCAAGGCTCCTAAGGAGCTTTTTAGTCCACTGTTCAACCAGGATAGACAGCTAAGCACTGCCAGATGTCCTGGAAACGCCTAAAACAGGATCACACACACACACACACACACACACACACACACACACGCACACACAGAAAGAAAGGAGAAATTTGAAGAAAACAGATCCTACAGAAAAATAATAATTAAAAAAAAAAAGAGCATACAAACACTATCATGAATATATTCAATGGTAACAGAACAAATCCACAGGCAAGAATACAGAATAAGAACAAAGTACTAAGAAGAAAAGGGACAATCACAAATCAAAAAGGGATTTTCAGATTTAGAAATATGAGAGCAATGAAGAGTTGGAAGATTGAATTAAAGAGCTAAAAAACAAACAGATGGGGTTGGGGGTGGGATAGGGATAGGGATCCAGTCCCGGAGAGCCAACATCAAAATAACTGTTTCCGAAAGAGCAGCGGAGGGGAGGACATCATCAATGAATAAGATTCCCCCCAACCCCCCAGAAGTGAAAGATACAAGTTAGCATACTGAAAGGATACATCAAATGCCCACCATAATGGATATAGATTCACACCAAGGCACCTCACTGTGAAACTGCATCAGTCTACAAGCTTTTAAGTCACATACAAAGAACAGAAATCAAAATAGGTTTTGATTTCTCAACACAACTGGAAATAAGACAATGTAGCAATATATGCAAAATTCTGAAGATTACTTCCCACCTAGAATTCTACAAAATATCAGATATGACAAACATGCAAGGTCTCAAAAGATTTACCTTCATACATACTTCCTCTAGAAGTTACCAGAAGATAAGCTCCTGAAAACAGTAACAAACAGAAAGCCAAAAAATCTCAAAAACCAATCAGCACAGAAGTGAATGCAAATCCCCAATGAGCCAAGCACCAGAGGCTGGATCCACGCAGCATAATTTAAGACATCTTACATGTCTTCATGAGCGCTGCCCTCATTAAGACCTGTGCTGGCCGTGTGCAGTACTGTACTCTTTAACCTGATGAACAGCATGCTCAGGGAAGCCTAGCTCAAACTACCCGGAGACTGGTTTTCACCATGTCCTTACGTGCCAGGTTTCCACTCCATTCTCAGCTACATGGAGCAGAAGGACACTCCCAGTATCCCACAGACATACTGTTTTGAGCTGTCCTATGAGCTGGAGTTTGATGCATCATGAGCTGAAAACCAGAGCATACAGAGCAGTCTACTCCCTCCACATTTCTGCCAGGCATGAGTTACCTACACTCCGGCCTACCAGATGGCCTGTGGTGAGCCTTCTATTTAAGGACTCACTGACTTTGGCCATGAACCGCCTCAAAGTGATCTTGTGTATTCTCAGGGAAAATGCAGCCAGACTATGACTGGAAGACTTAGGTTCTCCCTGAAGGCTTCATGTAATAATGATGTTGTCCTATTGTATCTGCCAACAGGTTTCCCCAAACGAGGTATGTTGTTTTAGAATGTATATGTAGGTAATAAACCAAACAAAATGCAAGGGAATGACTGACACAGTCAGGATAGTGCTTGTATCCAGGGGAGGGGAGAAGGATATATTTGCAGACACACAAATCCAAGTAAGTGTTCTATTTCTTAACCTTCTTAGAGATTACCAAATGTTTTACCTCTTGCCCAGAGGTATCAATGTTCACTTTATTACTCTTCATATCATCCCTTTCTTGTATTTATAATTTATTTCACAAACTTAAAAAAATCATCCTACCACTTCCATGTTCAGGATCCAGACTCGATGAAGAGCATTTTGGTAATGATACAACTCTAAAATAATAAGCTGGTGTGCTCACTTTATTTTTTTACAATAGTACTCATAAACTAATGAACGTTGAGTTGATTTAATGACTATGTCCTCATATAAGAAATTAAATTGGTCCTTAAAGAAATCCTCCAGGAGTCAGCATCTCCTCTGCAAAGAACCAAACTGATTCTCAGAATCAGGACTTTTTCGATGCTTCAATTTCGTCCCATATTGCAGCTTCAATTTTTGAAGTATCATATTCCCTCATCATATCAAACTCGAGCCACGGTTGACTCCACTTCTGAGCTTCTTTGATTTGCTCTTCAGTTAAACAGAGATCAAATCTGATGCCTTTAATATTAAATTTGGGACGTTCCCAGCGTTTGGACCAGGGTTTAGGCTTCATTTTTACTTTCAGCTATGGAAGATATAAAAAATAATAATAATAATAATTTAAGCTGATAGTCACAAGCAAAAATTCTTCGAAAAGTTTTCATTAAGATGACTCTTATTCTACAGAGAACTTTCAGTTCCAAAAGTACAGCTTATACCTGATTCACAGGAACTTCGTGGCTAGGTTCATGTGCTACCGGCTTCATAGCCATATCAAAAGTGCTATATTCGGGAAGGGCATCTCGTAAGTACAGCAAACTATCATCCAGCCGTTTCTCTAATTTGACCACTTGGATCTCCTGGAGTCGAGGATTATAAAGTTCAAAGCAAATCTCAACACCTAAAAAGAGAAAATACATTCTTACCATCTAAACCCAAATGTCTGCATATGCCTCCTGTAACAGTAAGAACTACTTCATAATGGAACTTGCATAGATTTTGCACATAGGAAATGTGACATAAATTTGTCATTTTTAAGATGAAGATGATCAACAGAAAAAGAAATAAGCTAAAGTTCATGTAGATGAAAAAGTGAAAAAATTCTGAGAATAAGGAGGCACACATCTCTTCACTTCTGATAGTATTCACACGGAGAAAATTTGAGTAAATTCTTC
>RCUC01122213.1:0-21911 GCA_003697995.1 Taxidea taxus jeffersonii | reverse complement strand
ACACACACACACACACACACACACACACACACACACACACACATCATATCACAGAAAAGCTATTCAAGCAGACCTGATGTCAGTAACAGAGTACCAAGGAGACATGTATAATAGAAGGACCAAGTGGACATAATTTTCAGCTTCAGTCAGCTAATTAAAACTAGGGAAATTTGTTATTTTGCTACAAATTTATATACCACTTACATCAACTCAATTGTTTTCCTAAAATAAATTTCTTTTCAAGGAATGTATTCAGATCTTGATGCACTTTTCTATTCTAATATAATTTGGAGTCATGATAAAGAAATACAAATATTATAATTAAAATAAACCTATAATTCTTATATACCAATTGGTATAAGCATCCCATTTTAGGAAATGCTGTATGATAATCTTTAGTCTGGGAAATGAGAAAAGAGAACTAATGATTTGGTCAAATATACTTGGTGAACAGGAGTACTAAATGAGCAGTACTGATAAAAGTAGAAGAGCAAATAGAATAGAAATGAAGGGTTAGAAGATATGAGAGCATAAAAGGTGGTGGCAAAGGTTGTAATATCATGATTTGAGGTAATGGAGGTTCAAAATGCCTAAGGGAAAACAAGAGCTAAATTGTGGTTCTGACTTTGGTTTATGCTTATGCTTCAGCCAGGTGAAGACTAAACTCTAGGGTGATGGTTTCACACTGCTCAGTGATTGATGGGACAGTAATTATAATAATAGCTAAATTATAATGAATTTTTAATATATGAGTACACAGAAAAGCCCTTAAATATATATCCCCCAAATAATCCTATTTTAAGCCCAGTTTTATAAATGATAAGATAGGTTTAAGTAAATTGTGCAATGGCATATGGACAGAAGGCAGAAGTTGGGTTGCAACTTAAGTCCAGTGAGCACTGAAAATGGTATTATTAGAATGAAAGTGGGGAGAAGTTAAATAATGCAATAAAATTAATAGAATACGTAAAAATTTCTTATAAGTTCCCTTTGGACTCCTATTACTCTAACAAAGAGACATGAATCTCTTTAGTATCATTGTTAGCTTATAGATGACTCAGGGGTGACTATTATAACTCCCATGGACCTGTTGAGTATTTAACACAGGAATTTTTAGGGAGTCTTGGGTGACTCAGATGGTTAAGCACCTGACTTTGGCTCAGATCATGTTCTCCAACTCCTGGGAGTCCTAGGATTGAGCTGTGTGAGACTCCCTGCTCAGCGGGGAGTCTACTTGTCTTTCTCCCTCTGCCCCTACCCCTGCTTGTGCTCTCTTAAATAAATAAATGAAATATGAAAAAAAGGACACAGATTTTTATATGTATGTATTTATATCTTTTATATGAAGTAGCTGTATGGGAGAGGGCAATTGATCCTCATGTACTATTCTTGTTCACTGAACTCAGATGATCACAATAGGACTTCTCTCACTATGCCAGAATATCTTTGAATAATTAACAATTTACAACAAATATGTACAGCACCATTGACTAAAAGCAAAATATTTCTTTGGGGAAGTTGACTTTAAAGGGCTACATCCTGAATCAATAGTTGAGAAATGCCAAATATGAGAGGGCATGGATATATTTTGTGATGCCAAAGTTTCTGGGGACAGATTTAAATTTGTGATATATGTTCAGTCATAACTAGTAGGAAAAAATCAAGCATTTAAATATGTGGAAGCTATATTGGAAAAGAGAAAGAACCTGAGATCTAAATCAGTGAAGAAATCATCAACTAATTTCAGAAGGTACTATGAAAAATTCTTCCAAATTATTTTTGTTTTAAAATTTTGAGATGATTGGGGTGCCTGGGTGGCTCAGCGGGTTAAAGTCTCTGCCTTCGGGGCACCTGGGTGGCTCAGTGGGTTAAAGCCTCTGCCTTCGGCTTAGGTCAGATCCCAGGGTCCTGGGATCGAGCCCTGCATCAGGTCTCCGCTCAGCAGGGAGCCTGCTTCCCTTCCTCTCTCTCTGCCTGCCTCTCAGCCTACTTCTGATCTCCGCCTGTCAAATAAATAAATAAAATCTTTAAAAAAAAAAAAAGTCTCTGCCTTCAGCTTGGGTCATGATCCCAGGGTCCTGGGATGGAGCCCTGCATTGGGCTCTCTGCTCAGTGGGGAGCCTGCTTCCTCCTTTCTCTCTCTCTCTGCCTGCTTTTCTGCCTACTTGTGATCTCTGTCTGTCAAATGAATAAATAAAATATTTTTAAAAATATTTGAGATGATTGCTTAAAATTTACATTATTTTACAAATATTTGCATTATTTTACATTAAGACAAAGTTATTTTGTCTTAAAATTTTGAGACAATTGCTTAAAATTTTGCATTATTTTTCATACATTGCATAATACATGATTATAAGCATAAGTGATCATAAAACCACTTATGATCAAGTTAGGCATGTGGCTCAATAGCCTACATGTAGCAGCATTCTAGATAAGAATCAAATACCCCCTCCTCCTCCTGGGTCTTTCACTCATTCATGTTAAGTGAATAACACAAGTGGTTTAATGTACATAGAAAGTATTTAGTTGTGGATAGAATGAAAACATAAGCCTTCATTTCCTGACTCCAGAGGAAGGAATAAGGAAGCAAGAGAGAGAGGAAGAAAGGAAGGAGGGGAGGATGAAGAAGGAAGAAAGCAAGAGAGGGAGGAGGAAGGAAAGAGGGAGGAGGAAGGAAGAAAAGAATCCTTTGATTATCCTGAGGAGAAGGAGAAGTAGTGATCAAATCAATAATGTTAAATTGTAAAATGCCAAACACATCTTGGAGGGCTTGTTTTTATCATTTATTAAATTTGATAATAACACATTTGCTTTTTGAAGTTATTATTGAATTGGAGGGATATTTGAAATTGTAGTTCACTCTTTTCTAACCACTGTTACAGAGTCCTAGAACTTCCTGCCCTCTGCTTCCTCTGTTACAGCACCTGTGGCTGGGTTCTTCTTGTATCCTTCTTACTACTGATTTCTACTGCAAACATAGTATTTCAGCCTTTGATAAAACCATGATAGTAAATTATAACATACAGATACAAAGTGTTCAAATCATTAAGGTCCTGAGAAACAAAGCCGGTTTATATTGACTTTCTAATCAGTGCTCTTCTAACTGTGATATTCTAGAATTCCTCTTAGCAATTGCTAGGAAATATTTATATTTTAAAAAGGAAAAAAAATACAGAAACACTAAATGTTTGGTATATGCTGAAAGTTGTTCCTTTACCTCTGAAAATAAGCTTTAGATTCAAATGGCATTAAATTCAATTAAATGTATATAATGCAGAATTTATGGTATATATACATCTATCATATATGCTAGATATGTCTATGATGATATGTAATATATTGTGTTATACATAATATAGTGTTGCACATAAATGCTTTCTGTTTAAACCTTAAAAAACTCCACCTAATCTTATAGAACTTAAAATGAAAATCTTGATAAATTAAAATTAACAAGAGCCAAAGTTTTACAAAACATAAAACAAATGAACAGGTTAAGAACATGTTCAAAATATCTTTATATTATCTCATGTTCATTATTTTATTTCACTTCACAAAGTGGTAACATGATCTATTGTAAAGGGGTGTTGGAAATTATCTAAAACAATATGCCAATATTGCATTATTTGTTTAGTACTTGCTTCTATAGCTACTGTGGAAAAACCTAGTTTACTTTTCTAATTTTTTAGATTGTTCATTTTCCCTGGGGTTGCTGTACTGGGATTGAGTTCCATACTGGTGGTTTGAAAACTTTCAGACACACTGATTTACATATATCCTGAGACTGCAAATATCCCATGACTGCATCCTTCAGTTGAAGCAGTGATTTTTTACTTGCTCTGCTCTCTATCGCTATCAAGTTCAGTGAGGATGAGCATTGCTATGTCTAACCTGAAAATAACCCATAGAATCAGGGTGGTTCTCTTTAGTTCATATTTGTACAGTTCAAGCTGTATGTTTACAACATTGGTTATAAGCCAATTAATATCAGTTATAATGTTAATATCATGGCTTTCTCCATTGCCATCTCTATTACAAGAGTAGGGGTCATGATTATTGGTCACTGCTGTTTGCATGTTGGTATCAATTAGAGCATTTGGCAACTTTCTGATACACAGAAAAAAAAGAATATGGAAATATATGTAAGAGGATTATTGAATGTACATGATTTGAAGATTGCCTTAAAATTCTCAGGTTGTCTTCAAGATACATTTCAAAAAATATATTTCTGAATTTACTAATTTACCAGATTTTTTTTACCAGATATTTTGAATTGATTTTTTAAAGCTACATTTAGGAATACGGAGGGAAGTGGGGGAGGATCAAGAGACATGAGTTCTAATTCCAGTTGTGCCATCAGCTAGTTATAGTAGCTTAAACAAATAATAAACTAAGCTCCCTGAGTTCAGTTTCTTCATTAAAAAATGAAGTAGGTTGGTTGGATCAGTGTTCTTCAGTGTGTGGGTTTGGAGACTCATTGGGGCTTCATAATGTCCTTAGCAGCAGATGGGGAAGGGACAGAGTGGCTAAGACAACTAAATAGGTAGGGCTCTGGACTTCTTTCTTTGCTTCACTCAGAGCAGATCTGCTTTATGCTGCTTTATTTCCTTCCACTCTCTAGGGAATTATGTTTGTATGAGGGCTTCTACTAAAAATTAATAAAAAGTTTTAAAAGCATTGGACCAAATAATCTAATGTTTTAGGACAGCCTTGAGTAATAAAAGATGTAAAATTTTGTGGGCTTTCTAATGTACCAGAAAATGATATGGGAAAAGGAACTGTATATTATCTTTCTATAAAATATTTTTTTAAAGATTTATTTATTTACTTGATAGACAGAGATCACAAGTAGGCAGGCAGAGAGAGAGGAGGAAGCAGGCTCCCCACTGGGCAGAGAGCCTGATGTGGGGCTCGATCCCAGGACTCTGGGATCATGATCTGAGCCAAAGGCAGAGGCTTTAACCCACTGAGCCACCCAGTCACCCCTGTAAAATATTTTTAAGATTCTATTTATTTGAGATAGAGGAGAATGTGAACAGTGGGAGGACCACAGGGAGAGGGAGCAGGGAGAGAATCCCAAGCAGACTCCCCACCCAGTGTGGGGCCAATCTGGGGCTGGATCTCAAGACCCTGAGATCATGACCTAAGCCAAAATCAGGAGTCTCAGCGACTAAGCCACCCAGCTCCCTTTCTGTGAAGTATTTCAGAAAAAGCCTGATGGGGGAAAATAACTGATATTTAGTTTATGATGTGTTTTATCATTGTCATTTGGCTTTCAGACCAAAAAGTAATTGTCCCAAATATCTTCATTATCTATAGCAGAATCGCACTCATATTTTCGCATCTTTATGTTTGTGATACTCTTTCAGAAGATTACAGTTTTTGTATTCTTACATATAATATATGTCCTGGGGATAAAGCTTTGGGAAATGGACTACATCTCCAATTGTCAAATTGAATCAATATGGAAAGCAGTATTCAGAATACTAGAAATGTGTTTGAGAACAGATTAGTTGTTTTCCCATGGTAGCTGTATTATTGGTAAAGAATAAAGTTCTGGTACTGGTTGCCTAGGCCCATTTAGTCTAGTTTTAAACTCATTCTTAAAAAGAGAAGAGAAGAATGGCAGGAAACGTGGGAAGGAAGGAGAGAGACAGAGAAGGAAGGAGAGAATAGAAAGAAAGAAAGAGAGAGAGGAAGGAAGATAAAGGAAAGAAAAAAAATGTTAAAAGGTGGGACACACCAGTGACTCAGTTAAGCACCTGCCTTCAGCTCAGGTAATGATGTCTGGTCCTAGGATCAAGCCCCAAGTTGGGATTCCTGCTCAAGAGGGACTCTGCTTCTTCCTATGCTCCTCCCACTGCTCCTGCTCTCTGCCCCTCCTGAGTGCTTTTTCTCTCTCTCATATAAATAAATAAAATCTTAGAAAAAAAATGAAAGAAAGAAAATGTTATAGGTAAGGAAACCTTTTGGAAAGGATTGCAAATAGTTTACTAAGGTAGTATATTCAATAAGAGTATGAAATTATAATGAATTAATTATAATGAAAGAGAACTAATTGTAGTGAAAGTAGAACTTTGTACTTAAAGACATTTCCTCATTTAGAATAGGCACTAATACTAATCTGTTTTTCTTATTACTAATCAAAAAAACTTTATATGAAAACAATGAATGAGTTTATTACAGGTTTATACTTCCTTTAGAAAGTGTTTTTAAAAGGTCAATATAGTTTGATTTATGCCCTATCAACATTCACATCTAACATGTAGCTTTTCATTCTCTTCATCTATTATATTTCCCTAAGTTAAAGAAACTGTTTTTATAAAAGAGTTCGGCCTTGAAAGTACCACTCAATTTAACATGTATTTTCATTACATTGTTTCAAAATATGTTCAGTCAATTTCAGCACTTATAACTTTTTGCAGAAATTGTTTTTAAATATTCCATTAACTTTCTGTCAGAATAATACATATTACTTTACTTTAGACTTAAAGCACCAAGATAAATCACTTTCTATACTTGAAAGAAATCATATTAACATAGATTTGTTTGTTTTTAAGAATAAATATTACTATATTATATCTAATCTTGAGTGTCATTATATATAGTATTTGGCAGTCTTTGTGTCTATAGCCAATTTTGTAAGTCTTTGAAGATTAAAATGAATTCTAAAAATAACATTAAAAAGAACAAGAAATAGACTAGAAGTCAATGGGCAGAGTTCATTCTTCTTTTTTTTTAATTAATATATAATGTATTATTTGCTTCTGGGGTACAGGTCTCTGAATCATTAGTCTTACACAATTCACAACACTCACCATAGCACATACCCACCCCAATGTCCATAACTCAGCCACCTTAGCCCTCCCCCACCACCCCCAGCAACCCTTAGATTGTTTCCTGAGATTAAGAGTCTCTTATGGTTTGTCTCCTTCCCCAGTTACATCTTGTTTCATTTTTCCCTCACTACACTCCATGACACCCTACCCTGCCTCTCAAATTCCTCATATCAGAGAGATCATATCATAATTGTCTTTCTCTGATTGACTTATTTTGCTTAGCATAATGCCCACTAGTTCCATCCACATCATTGCAAATGGCAAGATTTCATTTTTGATGGCTACATAATATTCCTGTGTGTGTGTGTGTGTGTGTGTGTGTGTGTATCTCACATTTTCTTTATCCATTCCTCTGTTGATGGACATCTAGGTTCTGTCCATAGCTTGGCTCTTGTGGACATTGCTGCTATAAACATTCGAGTGCAAGTGCCCCTTCAGATCACTACATTTGTATCTTTAGGGTAAATACCCAGTAGTGCAATTGCTGGGTCATTGGGTAGCTCTATTTTTAACTTCCTGAGGAACCTCCATGCTGTTTTCCAGAGTGGCTACACCAACTTGCATTCCCACCAACAGTGTAGGAGAGGAGAATTTTCCTTTCTCTGCATCCTCACCACTATCATTTCCTGACATGTTAATTTTAGCCATTCTGACAGGTGTGAGGTGGTATCTCACTCTGGTTTTGATCTGTATTTCCCTGATGCTGAGTAATGTGGAGCACTTTTTAATGTATCTGTTGTCCATTTGGATGTCTTCTTTGCAGAAACATCTGTTCATGTCTTCTGCCCATTAATTGAATAGATTATTTATTCTTTGGATGTTGAGTTTGGTAAATTCTTTATAGATTCTGGATAGTAGCCCTTTATCTGATATCTAATTTCCAAATATTTTCTCCTATTCTGTGGTTGTCTTTTGGTTTTGTTGACTGTTTCCTTTGCTGTGCAAAAGCTTTTGATCTTAATGAAGTCCAATAGTTCATTTTTACCCTTGCTTCCCTTGCCTTTGGTGATGTTTCTAAGAAGAGCTTGCTATGGCTGAGGTCGAAGAGGTTGCTATCTGTGTTTTCCTCTTGGATTTTGATGGATTCATGTCTCACATTGAGGTTTTTCATCCATTTGGAGTCTATTTTTGTGTGTGGTATAAGGAAATGGTCCAGTTTCATTCTTCTGCATGTGGCTGTCCAGTTTTCCCAACACCATTTGTTGAAGAGACTGTCTTTCTTCCATTGGACATTCTTTCTTGCTTTGTCGAAGACTGGTTGACCATAGAGTTGAGGGTCTATTTCTGGGCTCTCTATTCTGTTCCATGGATGTATATGTCTGCTTTGTGCCAGTAGCATACTGTCTTGATGATGACAGCCTTGTAATAGAGCTTGAAGTTTGGAATTGTGATGCCACCAACTTTGGCTTTCTTTTTCAACATTCCTCTGGCTATTTGAGGCCTTTTCTGGTTCCATTTTAGGATTATTTGTTCCATTTCTTTGAAAAAAAATGATGGTATTTTTAAAGGGATTACATTAAATGTATAGATTGTTTTAGGTAACATAGACATTTTCACAATATTTGTAATTCCAATCCATGAGCATGGAACGTTTTTCTATTTCTTGTGCCTCCCACAATTTCTTTCATGAGTACTTTATAGTTTTCTGAGTATAGATTATTTGCCTCTTTGGTTAGGTTTATTCCTAGGTACCTTATGGTTCTGAGTGGAATTGTAAATGAGATTGACTCCTTAATTTCTTTCTTCTGTCTTGCTGTTGGTGTATAGAAATGCAACTGATTTCTGTGCATTGATTTAATATCCTGACACTTTACTGAATTCCTGTACAAGTTCTAGCACTTTTGGCGTAGAGTCTTTTGGGTTTTCCACATAACGTATCATATCATCTGCAAAGAGTAATAGTTTAACTTTTTCTTTGCTGACTCGGATGCCTTTAATTTCCTTTTTTTGTCTGATTGCTGAGGCTAGGACTTCTAGTACTATGTTGAATAGCATTGGTGATAGTGCACATCTCTGCCATGTTTTCCTGACCTTAGGGGGAAAGGTCTCAGTTTTTCCCCATCCCCATCACATCACTGTGGGTTTATCATAGATGGCTTTGATGATATTTAGGTTTGTACCCTCTATGCCTACACTGTGAAGAGTTTTGACCAAGAAAGTATGCTATTCTTTGCCAAATGCTTTTTCAGCATCTACTGAGAGTATCATATGGTTTTGTTCTTTCTTTTATTAATATATTGTATCACATTGATTAATATGTGGATGTTGAACCAACCTTGCAGCCCAGGAATAAATCCCACATGGTCATGGTGGATAATCCTTTTAATATACTGTTGGATCCTATTGGCTAGTATTTTGGTGAGAATTTTCGCATCTGTGTTCATCAAAGTTATTAGTCTGTAATTCTCCTTTTTAATGGCATCTTTGTCTGGTTTTGGGATCAAGGTCATGCTGGCCTCATAAAATGAGTTTGGAAGTTTTCCTTCCATTTCTATTTTTTGGAACAGTCTCAGGAGAATAGGAATTACTTCTTCTTTAAATGTTTGGCAGAATTCCCCTGAGAAGCCACGTGGCCCTGGGGTCTTCTTTGTTGGGAGAATTTTAGTGACTGCTTCAATCTCCTTACCAGTTATGGGTCTGTTGGGGTTTTCTATATCTTCCTGGTTCAGTTTTGGTAGTTATAGGCCTCTAGGAATGCATCCATTTCTTCAAGATTCTCAAATTTGTATTTGCTCATAATATGTTCTTATAATTGTTTGTATTTCTTTGGTGTTGGTTCTGATCTCTCCTCTTTCAATCATGATCTTATTTATTTGGGTCCTTTCTCTTTTCTTTTTGATACATCTGGCTAGGAGTTTAGCAATCTTATTAATTCTTTCATTGAACCAGCTGCTTGTTTCATTGATCTGTTCTATATTTCTTTTGGTTTCTATTTCATTGATTTCTGCTCTGATTTTTATGATTTCTCTTCTCGTGCTGCGTTTAGGCTTTCCTTGCTGTTCTTTCTCTAGCTCCTTGAGGTGTAGGGTTAGGTTGAGTACTTGAGACTATCTTGTTTCTTGAGAAAGGTTTTTATCACTATATACTTTCCTCTCAGGACCACCTTTGCTGGGTCGCAAATATTTTGAATACTTGTGTTTTCATTTTCATTTGTTTTCATGATATTTAAAATTCTCCTTTAATTTCCTGGTTGACCTATTCATTCTTTAGTAGGATGCTCCTTAGCCTCCATGTATTTGAGTTCTTTCCAGCTTTCTTTTTGTGGTTAATTCTAGTTTCAAAGCATTATTGTCTGAAAATATGCAGGGAATGATCCCAATCTTTTGGTACTGGTTGAGACCTGATTTGTGACCCAGGATGTGATCTCTTCTGGAGAATGTTCCATGTGTACTAGAGAAGAATGTGTATTGTGTTGCATTGGAATGGAATGTTCTGAATATATCATGACGTCCATCTGGTCCAGCATTTTATTTAAAGCCTTATTGATCTTTGCTTGTCCATTTCAGTGGTGGTAGGTTTTAAAGTCCCCTACTATTATTGTATTATTGTTGATGTGTTCCTTTGATTTTGTTATTAATTGGTTTATATAATTAGCTGCTCCCATTTAGGGGTATAGATATTTAAAATTGTTAGATCTTCTTATTGAACAGACCCTTTAAGTATGATGCAGTGTCCTTCCTCATCTCTTATAGTCTTTGGCTTAAAATCTAATTGATCTGATATAAGGATTGCCACCCCAGCTTTCTTCTGATGTCCATTAGCATGGTAAATTGTTTTCCACCCCCTCACTTTCAATCTGGAGGTGTCTTCACGTCTAAAATGAGTTTCTTGTAGGCAGCATATTGATGGGTCTTTTTTTTTTTTTTTTTTTTTTTTTATCCATTCTGATACCCCATGTCTTTTGATTAGGGCATTTAGCCCATTTACTTTCAGGGTAACTATTGAAAGATATAAATTTAGTGCCATTGTATGGCCTCTAAGTTGAGTGTTACTGTATATGGTTGCTGTTCCTTTCTGGTCTACTACTTTTAGGCCCCCTCTTTGCTTGGAGTACCCCTTTCAATATTTTCTGTAGGGTGGTTTGGTGTTTACAAATTCTTTTAGTTTTTGTTTGTCCTGGAATCTTTTTATCTCTCCTTCTGTTTTCAATGACAGCCTAGCTGGATGTAGTATAATTGGCTGCATATTTTTCTCCTTTAGTGCTCTGAATATATCATGGCAGTCCTTTCTGGCCTGCCAGGTCTCCATGCATAGGTCTACTGCCAATTTTATATTTCTAATAAGGTATGTTACAGACCTCTTGTCCCGAGCTGCTTTCAGGATTTTCTCTTTTTCACTAAGACTTGTAAGTATTACTATTAGATGACAGAGTGTGGACCTATTTTAATTAATTTTGAAGGGGATTCTAGTGCCTCCTGGATTTTGATGCTTTTTCCCTTTTCTATATTAGGGAAATTCTCTACTATAATGTGCTCCATTATATCTTCTGCCCCTTCTCTCTTTTTTTCTTATTCTGGGATCCCAATTATTCTAATATTGTTTCATCTTTTAGTATAACTTACCTCTCAATTTCTCCCCTGGTGGTCCAGTAGTTGTTTGTTTCTCTTTTTCTCAGCTTCTTTCTTCTTCATCATTTGGTCTTGTATATCACTAATTCTCTCTTCTACCTTATTTATCCTAGCAGGAAGAGCCTCCATTTTTTATTGCACCTCATTAATAGCTTTTTTTATTTCAACTTGATTAGATTTTAGTTATTTTATTTCTCCAGAAAGTGATTTTATTTCTCCTGAAATGGATTCTCTAGTATTCCAGTGCTTTTTTTGAGCCCAGCTAGCCCCTTGATAATCATCATTCTGAGCTCTATATCTGACATCTTACTAATGTCCATGTTGATTAGGTCTCTAGCCATTGGTACTGTTTTTTGTTCCTTTTTTTTTTTTTTTTTTGAGGTGAGTATTTCCACCTTGTCATTTTATCCACATAAGAATAGATGAATGAGAGAACAAAACACTAAAAGGGTAAGAATGGCCTCAGAAAAATATACACTAACCAATTCAGAAGAGACCCAGAATCAGGGGTGGGGAGAGAATAGAACAGAGCCATGTACTTGATTTTGGATGAATTTTGGTCTGTTAGAATAAACTGTCTCCCAAAATTTTAAAGAAAGCAAAACATATATATACAAAATAAGGGTAAACATGATGAAGGGATGGAATATGACTGTAAAGATGAAAAATTTAAAAGATTCTGAAAAAAGAATTGATAAGAAGTTGGTTGAAAAAAGAAAAAAAAAAAAAAAGGAAAGAATGTGATCAGGCTGGAGACCAGAGCTAAGCCATGCACTAAATTTAGGGTATATTTTGATCTGTTAGAAGAAACTGTATCCCAGTGTTGGCTGGATGTTCTTGTTTATCTTCTGGGGGAGGGGCCTGTTGCAATGATCTTCTTTGCCTGAGGCAGAATTTCACCACCTTACCAGGGACCAGGCTAAGTAATCTACTTGGTTTTGCTCTCAGTAGCTTTTGTTCCCTGATGCATTCCGTACAGCTTTGGAGGAGGAGAATAAAAATGTCCACCTCCCAATCTCCAGCCTGGACAAACCAAGAGCTTGTGGCCCCACTTCTTAATGAACCTTCAGAGAAAAGCTGTCAATCACTCCCATCTCCCTGGTTTCCAGCCACATTCTGTGCTCACTTAGCCTGTGACTGAGCATTTCTGTCTCTGGTGCACGGCCCTGTTTGGAGTCTCCAAACCCAGCAGATTCCTGCAATGCACTTCTGCACTGCTCCTCCTAGAGGAGGAAGGAGGGAATCTCCCCAGATCTCCCACTTGTGGCATCCCTCCTCGAAGAGTAGTGGTCCATCTCTGTCTTGAATCAGAGTTTAAGGTAATCCTGAGCTGAGAGCCCACTCCTAGGATCCATCTGTGCACCTGGCTTCCCCACTCCAGTACCTGGGAGTTCTGCCACACCAAGCCACCCCTGGTCTTTTTGTGACCACACAGGTCCTGAGAACACACTGTTCCCATGAGGGTTCCACCCCCTGCTTAGTCTCTGGGGCAATGTTCCTCAGTGGAGCAGACTTCTAAAAGTTCTGATTTTGTGCTCCACTGCTCTAAAGCTTGCCATGAGCCAGCCCCTCCCCCTGAGGTCTGTCTTCCTGTATATCACCTTGGTTTCACTTTTCTGCACATCCTGCCTTCCAGAAAGTGATCATTCTTCTATTCCTAGAATTGCTGCTCTTCTTCTTTTTGAACTCCTATTGAATTTGTAGGTGTTCAGAATGGTTTGATAACTATCTATCTGAACTCCTGGGACATGGTGATATTTAGGTCTCCTACTCCTTTGGCATCTTGCTCCCCCCACCCCGCCCGAGCTCCTTATTGTTACAAGGACTGAATTTATTATGAATTTTAATTTATTTTTTAAAAATTTTATTAACAAAAAAAGAAATCTTTGTTCTTTTGCCTAGATATGAGTAATGTGCCAGAAAAAGACCACAAATTTAAAAATGTTATTTTTATTCTTTTGGTGTATCTCTACATTTTCAGGAATCTAAAAGTAAGTTTTACACAGGAAATATTTTTTGTTAGATACATTTTGTGATTAAGAATGAGCCAAATATAATGATCTGAATATATAAGCTCTTTTCATAATGGAACTAATCCAATTTTCTTTTATTGGAATTTCCAATCCTTAGTTATAGAAATGGTTTTTAGTTAAACATTTGTATGAAGGGTTATTTAAAGATATTTTAAGATATACTTTTTCTTGTTATTTAATATATATTTATCTTGTTATAATAATATCTTTTTATTTAATATCTTGTGATTTAATATTTTAAAAGTTCTTAAAATATTCACTATGACTTTATTATTACCAATTAGTACCATATATATCTTATGTTCTAATATTTCATTCTTTTCATCTGATATAAACAGTATTCAAAATACTGATGATAACTGAACAAAAAACATTTTTTCCTGCCTTCTTAGAATTTGTTTTATTTATATTTTACATTAGATAAAAACACAATAAAATATTTTTAGATATCATAAGTACTAAGTGGAAAACAGAATATGTATATGAGTAACTCGTGTACTTTAAAAGTATCAAAAAAAAAGATAAAATAGTAATTGTGAGAGGAGAAAGTATAGTGTAGGAAATGATCATGGTTCAGTTAGAAGGTGACATTTTAACCTTGAGGGAAGAATAAACTTTGGAAAGTTGGGTTTGGAGGAAATAAGAAAAAGTATTCCAGGTGGAAAAATGTCAAAGAAGCAGGAATCAGAGACTGAGGAATAGTTCAGACTACCTGAATAATTCACTGGATAAAAGAACATTTTCAGAGGGACTGGGTGGCAGTCTGTTAAGTGTCTGACTCATGATTTCAGCTCAGGTCATGGTCTCAGCATTGTGAGACTGAACCCCAGGTAGGTGTAGAGCCTGCTTAAGATTCTCTCTCTCCCTCTTCCTTTACCCCTCCCCCACAAAAAAAGAACATTTTAGTTAAAATTTACTGGATTCTTACTGTAGGTCAGATATCATATGAAGTTCTATATTAGGTACTCATTTAATCCTCACACCTTTATCAATCAGGTACCATTATTTCTGATGTTCCTTGAGATTAAACAACATGCTTATAATTACATAGTAAATAATTCTCAGAGCATAGTTGAAATCCTGGCTGGTTGTCACCAAATACCCACAATCTTAAACATTGCAGTAAATTCTCAGGTGTTGGTTTTCTAAAAATGTGTTTATTCTCCTTTCCCCAAAAGGATATTTTTTACTGGCCATAGATTTTTAGGTTGATAGTTATTTTCTTTCACTCCTAGTTATTTTCTTTCACTCCATTAGAATATTTGTTACTAGGTTCTTGCTTCTACTACTGGGAAGTAAGATGTTAGTCTTTGGCCACTTGAAGGTAATGTGTCTTTATTCCTCAGTTGCTTTTAAAATTTACTCTTCATCTTTCATTCTCCCTCAATGTGTTTTCTTTGTACTTATCCAACATTGGTCTGGAGAGGTTCCTAAATCTGTGGTTACTCTCTTCATGTTATTTTTGGACACTACAGTTTTTGGTAATATGGTTTAAAAATAGTATTTTGCCTTTAACTGTTATTTTAAATTACTGGAATTAATTAACTTTTCAATGTTGAATGAGAAAGTGCCTTGTACAAAGAGTGTCTAAATTCAGAAAAATGTTTCTGAATTAAATTAGCAATAAAGGAATAGAAATACTTGAACTCTGGTTTATTTCTAGTTCATATTCATTTCTGCTTTCTTCAAAATTTATATTTGTAATGTTTAATTATTTAAAACCTCTATTTTCCTCATTTTTTAGTATTTCCTTTTTGTACAGATTTTATCATATCTAGATATCACTGCCGTTGTACCTTATACTTTAATGATAATTATACCATTAAACTGATGATAATTTTCTACTAATTATTAAGTCATCAAGAATACCAATTATTATTAGCTTTTAAGGAATGTATGGCTTTAATGGAAAAGATATTTGATTAGCTTTAGACTCACTTGCTGCATTAATTTCAAATTATTACTGGGATGCCAAAATAAAAATCAGTAGTAGATTTGTGTTTTTGTCTCTACAAAGATGATTCATACATTGTAGAAAGTGAACAGGGCACCTCATTGTCCCACAGACTTATGCATATGTTTTCCATCCCCCTCTACCTTAAATTCCATCACTGAATTGGGTAGTTTTCTGCATTTACCTACAGCAGACACTTGCCTTGCTTACTATAGAATTGCTTCCATTTCAAATAAATATGATCATTATACCAAATTTCTTGTAAGTCTTTTATCAATGCTTACAAAAAAGGGAAGGAAAAATAATAAGCCAAATACAATAAGTGAAAATTTTCCAAATGTAACCAAACTCATTGAGAACATTAACAATATAGGGGCTGCAATGCATGAAAAAAATTACTGCAAAAATCCAGCAAACCATGAATAGTATTAATGAGTACCCTGGAGAATTAACACATATGTCAAGCATAAAACCCAGCGTTGACAATGTGGTGGCTCTCATCCCTCTCTGCTTTTCAGCTGCTCACAAGCCATAGCAAATCAATTGACCCTATTAGACCAAAGCAGAATGCTCAGTGGCACTTCTCATACACTTGAATTATTGCAACCTAAATGCAAATACAGGGAGCATGAATTTATTTGTTTCTCTGATTAAGATGTTGTTTGACTGTAATGCTCAAAACAAATTTGCTATTCACCTGTAGCAAACATAGAATCCTTTTGAAATCCATTCTGGTTACTTTGGCTTTTACTTTTCCTATCATGTTTATTCTTTTTCATGTGTTCATCCAACATATATTAAGCATCTGTTAGGTGCCAGACCTCCTCAAGTAGATAGAATGTGTTAAAGTAGAAGAGGTTCTTTAATCTCAGAGAGATCCTGCTCCTCCTACATGTGCATCTAACTAGATAGACTTCTTAACTCTATTTGCAAGTGGAGAAACTGGGTTGCCATCACCTAGCACAGCTCTGTCTCAGAGAAAAGTAATGAGACCTGTGCATGTGTTTTAAATTTTCTAGCAGCCACAATAGAAAAAGTTAAAGGAAATTAATTTTAATAAGTTTTGTTTAACTATATCCAAGTCATTACCATTGTAACATGTAAGTAATAAAATTATTAGTAAAATGCTTTATATCCTTTTTTCATACTAAATCTTCAAATTCAGTCACATCTCATTTGATACTAGCCACATGTCAATGCTCTATAACCACATGTGGCTAGTGGCTACTATATGAAACAGTGAAGATTAAGAAAACAACTAACATTGATTTTAGTATTTTTCATTATTCTAAATCTAGAATCTTTAAATGTAAAAGCCCAAATTCTATTTTTTCACAAGAGCCCTATTCTTTGAAAGTATTTCTAATATATAAATTATTGTCCCACAGTACTTTGAGATGTTTTTGTTTTTCCAATCCTGGAAAAGTATTTTGAGTTTTACTATTTTGAATATTATTACTGGCCTATTCTATCTTTTAGAAAAATGCTATTCAAAGTTTTGCAGTTTCAGCTGACTAACAATTCTGTATTGACATAGATTATTTGTAAATAATGCCACAAAACGGTCAGAAGGTTTATTTGTTGTAGTTATATATTTTTTTAACTTGTGAGCTAGTTGCTGAGTTATGTATTTAGTTATTTAGTTTTACACCATCACTAACCTCATATTACTAATACACTGTTTTTATATTAAGTATTTAACAAAACCAAGAGTTTTGTGTCCAGAGCATAATACATATTTATTTTTATTGAATTAAATACTTAAGAAACTGTTCACATAGTTTTTAATCTGTGGTAAAAGTAACTTTGGGGAAGTATTGACATTCTGTAAGAATTAAAATAGGCATAAATTGATAGAGATCAAAATAGCCAGGAATAAAAACTGCATTATAGGCTTAATAGCAAGAAATAACCTAAAGGTTGTATAATTTTCATATTCCTTTAGAGCTACCAGTGTGTCTGCTTACCTGGTTGGGAAGGAAGTTTTTGCGAACAAGAATCCAATGACTGCAAAATGAATCCTTGTAAGAACAATTCCACCTGTACTGACATCTACAATAGCTATCAGTGAGTAATGTATTTATTGTTTTCTTCATAAAATTACTTGGAGTATTCAGTGCCCAGGATAATTCCAGCATTATTTTCACTTTTCATCTATTAATTAAAATAATAATCTCAAGATGAAGAGCCATTTCCTGACAAGAAAGTGTCAACATTCATTTGAAATTTGTGTCCAAAAGTTATAAACAAAATTAAACTTGGAAGTGCAATGTCCAGATCTGACACATGTTACAAATGCATTTACTTCTTCAAAACATGCCTTTGTCATCTCATTTTGGATCATTCATGTAAAATGAATACCACTATATGACTCCTTCATGTGTATGCTGAATTAAAACGTTCAGTTTATTACCTGGAGATTATCATGAATTTGGATTACTTTCACTGAATTATTGATCAATTTTACATTAATTAGTCCACATTTTCCATAATGCAATTGTATTAGTTTCTAGATGAGAAATCTGAAGAAGCTCTAAATAGAAATTCTGAATAACTATTGCTAATATTCCAAAAGTTTAATAACCAAATATATATTGATAAGATAGTTTTCTTTTTTTTTTAATTTTACTTATTTATTTGATAGAGAGAGATCACAGGTAGGCAGAGAGGCAGGCAGAGAGAGAGGAGGAAGCAGACTCCCTGCAAAGCAGAGAGCCCGACGAGGGGCTTGATCCCAGGACTCTGGGATCATGACCTGAGCCGAAGACAGAGGCTTTAACCCACTAAGCCACCCAGGTGCCCCAGCTTTCATTTTTAACTTGTTTGGTAAACTCCAGGTATCTCAAGTAGATGCAAAACCAGGTATACTGTGACTAGAATGATTTTCTTCTTGTCACAGAAGCAGATTAATTGAATGCAAGTATACTTAGATGATTATTTTTTTCAGGGATAAATCAAAATGACTTCAGAGTATCCTCTAAAATAACTCATATACTATCTTGTCTTGTGATTACAGTTGATGATTCCAGATCATCTCAAGCATGTAAGGATTTTGACAAACATTTTGTCAAAGATATTCTCATTTTTGGTGACTAAAATGGGATATAAGATCCAGACTGATTAATAGTAGGCAGTTTATTTCATTTAAAGACAATTCTGAAATATCTGGCAATAGTTTAAGAGAAAAAAAATGAACAATTTTTAATATAGAAAAACTCACAATGCCAGTAGTTGTCATTATTTTAAAATATATAAAAATGTAAAAATAAAGCTATTTTTTGTGAATTATCAATTATTTAAAGTTGACATAACAAATTTATATCAACTGCCTTCCCATCTATATTGTAGGAGAAACAATCAACTTCTGTTAAGCTAGGAAAGAAAAACTTCCCGTAGTTTTCTATGCTTATTTTATTTCTCTTAAATGACTATTAATTATAACCTACAATGTGTAATATATAACATACATATCAAAGATTCTGTTGCATACTCTTTAGCATTTGGCTTTTTCTGTATTTCCTAAGATAGTTTATGCCTTTGTGTACTCACACTGTTAATCACCTCCAAACAAACACCAGCAGGAACATGCCTGTGGTTAAACAAATTGGGTTAATAACTTATTGCTATAACAGAGAACACACACTATATAAATCCATGTGGCATCTCAGTAGAAGGGGGCTGGAAAGGATTTAGAGGTTTGAGTTTGTGACATATAATTTTGGGGGGGTGTTTAAGAAAGTGGACCTTTGAAAAAAAAAGAAAAAAAGAAAAAAAAAAAGGAAGTGGACCTTTGGCCTGGATAAAGAGACCTTCAGGAAGTAGAAAGAATAATCTATATTCATAATAAATCTCTTACCTAGGAGAAAGGAAGACTGGACGGAGATAAAACCCAAAATTTCTAAAGAGGCAGCAACCATTTATATCAACCATGATAGGAGAATGTTTGGCTATTCTTGTGGTTCAGATAATGTTCAAGTTTTTGTCTATATTTAGAAATGATTATGGGGCAGGCCTGTCTTTGTAACAATTAATCAGGGTCATAGAGTAGCTTTGTCTCATTTTGATGTTCTGTGAAATTGTCTGTTGAAATGTTCAACAGGAGAACACCAAGAGCTAGCTGCAAACCTAGCTTATAGTGCCTGAGCATTATATGATTTCTACTTTTATTATGGTAAGAAAACTTGTTTTGTATGAGTTAAAACTTTTAAAATTTACTGAGGCATGTATTGCAACTTAACATATGTTCTTTACGTATTTGACAAAAGTGCATATGCCACTCTTATGTGGAATGTTCTGTAGGGGTCTTTTAGGTCTAGTTGGTTTATATGTTGATCAAGTCTTTTATATTCTGCATTTTCTGCCAATTTGTTCTATCCATTATAGAGTTTAAGTTTGCAATTATTATTGTAAAATCATTTATTAATCCTTTCAGTCTGCTACATTTTGCTTCATTTACTTAGGTTAGATCTTAAGGCTCTAAGATCTAATTGTTAGATGTTACTGACAGATTTAAATATTTATAAATGTCCTTCTTTGTTGTGAGTAACCTTTTTTTGCTAAAAGTGTATTTTGCCTGATATTAGCATAGCTGTCTCAGCTCTTTTTTTGATTATTGATGGCATAGTATGTATTTTTCTAACTTTTTTATTTTTAACCTGTTTGTGCCTTTGAATGTAAAGCTTGTCTCTTATAGATAGGATATAAATTGACTGTTTTTAAAAATTCATTCTGTCTATTCTACCTTTATTGAAATGTCTACTTAATTTATATTTAACATTAATAATGAAATAGAGTTTTGTATATATTGTTTTCTTTTATTTTAAATATGTTGTATCTTTTAGGGTCCTTTATTCCTTTATTCCTCCATTATTGCCTTCTTCTGTGTTAGGTTTTTCCTGGTATTACACTTTAGTTTCCTTTTTATTTTTACTATATATTTTTATTTAGTTTCTTAGTGGTTATCCCATAGATTACAGTTAACTTCTTAACTTAAAGCAATTTACATAGTGTTAATAATGACTTAATTTCAATAGTATACAAAAACTTTGTTCCACCATTACTTCATTTCCTCCCACCTCCTTCAGGCTATTATTAATTATAAGCCCATCAACACAATTTTATAGGATTATTTTATGCACTTTCTTTTAAATCGGATAGGAAATGAAAAGAAAAATAAGCAAAACCACCTTTATACTGTCTTTTATATTTACCCATATGATTACCATTACCAGTGCACTTTATTCTTGTGTGTGAATTCCAATTATTGTCTAGTATTTTTTCATCTTAATCTGAAGGATTTTCTTTACTAATTCTTATAAGGCAGATCTGCTACTGATGAATTCTCTCAGTTCTCTTTTATCTAGAAATGTCTTAATTTCTCCTTTAATTTAAGGGCTAACTTTAAGAAATAAAGAATTTGTGGTTGACAGTCTTACTTTCAGCACTAAAGATATCTGGACTACATGTTTTCTGTTAAGTCAATTGTTAATTGTACTGAGGATTCCTTGTACATAATGAATCATTTTCTCTTGATGCTACCAAGATTCTTTGTCTTTTGACAGGATGATTATCAAGTGATTGATAGCTTTTTATGTTTTTGAGTTTATTTTACCTGGAAATCATTGAGCTTCTTGGAAGTGTAGATTAATATTAATATTTTTTATCAAATTTAGAAAATTTGGGCATTTATTTCTTCAAATATTTTATGTCGTTTTTTCTCTCTCTCTCTTCTGATTCTACAGCTCTCACATGTGTATGTTAATGTTCTTATGGTGCCCCACAGGTCCCTGAGGCTCTGTTCATTTTTCTTTCTCATCCTCAAGATCAATAATCTTAATTGATTTTATCTTCAAATGCATAGCTTCCTTCTTCTATCAACTTAAACCTAGTGATGTGCACCTCTAGTAATTTTTAATTTTAATTTTTATACATTTAATTCTGGCATTTCTATTGTGTCCTTGTTTATAATTGATATTTATTTATATTCTCAAATTGGCAAAACATCAATATCACACTTATTTATTTATTTATTTATTCCTTTTTTTGAGAGAAAGAAAGTACACGAGTGAGAGTATGCATGCAAATTGGAGGAAGGGGCAAAGGGAGAGGGTGTGAGAGAATCTTAAGCAGGCTCCATATCCAGAGCAGAACGTGAGGAGAGGCTCAGCTTCAGGACCCTGAGATCATAACCTAAGCAGAAGTCAAGTGTCAGAAGCTAAACTGACTAAGCCATCCAGGTACCCTACTTTCTTTAATTATTTAGATATGGCTTCTGTTTTTCTTTGAACACATTTATTTTAGCTGATATAATATCTAGGTCAAGTAAATTCAATATCAAGACTTCCTCAGGGATAGTTTCTCCTGGTTGCTTTATTTCTATATATGTGTCATACTTGTCTGTGTATGACTTAAAATTTTTTATGAACACTTGACCTTTCAAATAGTATAATGTGGCAAATCTGGAAAGCAGATCCTGCTTCTTCTCAGTTGTTACTGTATTTTTGTTGTATTTTTTTTT
>ML099959.1:10956-22022 GCA_003697995.1 Taxidea taxus jeffersonii | reverse complement strand
TTTTTTTTTTTTTTTTTTTTTTTTTTTTTCAGGCCCTTCACACATTAGCTGATGTCCACCCACATAGGGGAGGACCATCTACTTAACCCAGGCCACTGATTCAAATGCTAATCCCTCCAGAAACACCCTTACAGACACTGGGAAATAAACTTAAAGCAGATATCTAGGCATCCCATGGCCTGACACATAAAATTAACCATCACAGACCAGAAGCAAGACTCACTGCATTCTAGTTCTAAGAGTTTTCAAGTTCATGAAACCCTCCCATTTGATACTTTCTAAAACACAGCCTAGTCATCACTCCAGCCTGAGCTGACTTAGAGTCAGTGTAGGGGGCTTGGTGACCTTGGATCTCCTTCCTGTAGTCCTTTCACTTCTCTTCATCCTTCTATTGAGTCATTTAGCAAATATTTAGTGAGTACCTACTATGTGCCAGACACTGTGGTGTAGGCACTGGAGACACATCAACCAACTGACCCAGGGATTATATTCTAGTGGATGCTTACTGAGCACTTACTAGGGGTCTGCTGGGCTAGTGAATGACACCTGACGTATTTTATCTTACTTCCTACTTCATTGGACCGAGGTGAAGTTTATCTTTGCACAGATAAGAAAACTGAGATCACAGGACCACTGAGTAAAAGAAACAGAGTTGTGAACCCAGACAGTCTGACTCCAGATCTCCTGCTTTTAATGCCATATTGGGACACAACTCAGCCTGTAGATGGGTCTGCTTTGGCTCACATCCTTGTTGTACAAGAAATTAAGTCTGAGTTTCTGAAACTCAAGTGTGCATAGTCCTCATTGTTTCGATTCTTTCCCACCAAGGCTACTTCTTCCATTCACCTAACTGGCCCACGAAGGCTTTTGGATTTTGATTTCTGCCCACTTCTATCCTACCTCCTTTTCCAGGTACTTTGTACATCTTCCTCCTCTCTGAGCTCTGTTTGCTCTTTCTTGGGTAACTTCATCAGATCACACCCCTCATTTTTACTCCTTTTCTGTTGCCCATTTCTCTTCAATCTTCTGATAAGTTATCTCTTTCAAAGATTTCTCACTCCTTTTGCTGTGGTTTAGGGCCCTATCCCCATTGGCCGATTGTGTGTGATAACCCCTAAGATTATTGGTGATTAAACTATAGCATTAAGAACAAAAAGGAAGGGATGCCTGGTGGCTCAGTTGGTTAAGTGGCTGCCTTCGGCTCAGGTCATGATCCCAGCATCCTGGGATCAAGTCCCGCATTGGGCTCCTTGCTCGGCAGGGAGCCTGCTGCTCCCTCTGCCTCTGCCTGCCACTCTGTCTGCCTGTGCTCGTTCGCTCTCTCCCCCTCTCTCTCTGACAAATAAATAAATAAAAAATCTTAAAAAAAAAAAAAAGGAAGTGAAAATGGACATAATAAAAGATTTCTTAAATGTCCAAAACCTTTGAAAAACCCAATCTATTTCTTCAGATCTCAAGTACAACTAAATAAACAAGAGGACTTTAGTAATCATTTTCTTAGCTTTTCTCCCCCATCAAAATTGCATTAAGAGAAACAGTTTTGATGGTTAGTGTTTTCCTGTTTGTTTTAACCATAGTATCTCTGGGCTCGACTGGGAGGCAAACCATAGAATATACTGGCTTATGAAAAGAAAAACACTTCAAATTCCAAGTTGAAGATGTGCTTTTTAAAAATCTGACTATAATGTACATTAACTACATAATCTGTTAGTTTCAGGGGCAAAAAATGATTCTATCTTGTATGTATTGCAAAATGATCACCACAATAAGTCTAGTTAACATCTGTTGTCATACACCGTTACAAAATTTCTCCCTGGTTATGACAACTTTGAAGATCTATTTTCTTAGCAACTTTCAAATATAAAATCCAGTAGTATTAACTATACTCACCATGCTGTACGTTACATCCTCCTGACTTATTTATAACTGGAAATTGTACCTTTTGATTGCTTTCCTCCATTTCTCCCACCCCCCACTTCTGGCCTCTGCCAACCACCAGTCTATTCTCTGTATCTAATATACTCAGATTTTTTGGTTGCTTTCCACATATAAGTGATATTACATGGTATTTGTTTTTCTCTGACATATCTCACATCGCAAATGGCAGGATTTCCTTTCTTAATGGCTGGATAATCCATTGTGTGTGTATATCTGCCACATTTTTTGGAGAATTGGCAGAGCATTCTGTTAGTTTCAGGTATACAACATAGTGATCCCACGTCTGTATACATTATGAACTGATCAACACGTTATGTCTCATTCCCATCTGTCATCAAATAAAATGAACTCAGTATGATCTATGGTATTGTCATGTTGTACATGACATCCCCGACTTATTCTTTTTGACTTCATTATTTTATAATTGGTAGTTTGGGTATTTTGATCATCTTTGCTCATTTTGTGCCCCTCCTCCCCTCACCCCCTTTACTTCTGGCAACTACCACTTTATTTGTATTTCGTATTAGGTCTTCATTTATTTTTTTAAATTTAGATTACACCTCTAAATGAAAACAGGAAGTATTTGCCTTTATCTGTCTGATTTTTTTTTCCACTTACGTAATGTCCTCAAGTTCCATCCATGTTGTCATGAATGGCAAGATTTCACTTTTTTATGGCTAAGTAGCATTCCATTGTGTGTGTGTTGTGTGTGTGTGTGTGTGTGTGTGTGTGTGTGTACATATTTATTCATGTATTGATGAACACTTGGGTTGCTTTCATTTCTTAGCTATTGTAAATAATTCTACAATGAACATAAGCGTGCATGTATCTTTTCAAATTACTGCTTTCCTTTTTTTTTTCCAGATAAATGCCCAGTAGTGGAATTGCTAGACCATGTGTTCTATTTTTAATTTTTTGAGGAACCTCCTATTGTTTTCCAAGGGGTTACACCAGTTTGTTTACCCCAATGGCGAATGAGGGTTCTCTTTACATCCTGACCAACACACACTTATATACTTTCTGATACTAGCCATCCTGACAGGTGTGAGGTGATACCTTACTGTAGTTTCGATTTGCATTTCCCTGATAAGTGGAGAATCTTTTTATGTTCCTCTTGGCCATCTTTTATATCTTCTTTGGAAAAAGTCTATTCAGATCTTCAGCCCATTTTTTAATTGAATTGTTTTGGGGTTTTTGTTATGGGATTGTATGAGTTCTTTATATATTTTGGATATTACCCTCTTTTTGGATGGATGATTCATGGATATCTTCTTCCGTTCAGTTCTTCCGTTCAGTTCACCTTTACATTTTGTTGATGGTTTCCTCTGCTGATCAGAAGCTACTTAGTTTGACGTAGTTCCATTTGTTCCATTTTTTGCTTTGTTGCTCTTTGGAGCTTTTGGAGTCAGATCCAACAAGGTATCGCTAAGACCGACGTCAAGAAGCTTAGCACCTATGTTTTCTTCTAATGAATTTAATGGCTTCAGGTCTTAACATTCAACTCCCTTAATCCATTTTGAGTTAATTTTTGTATATGGTATAAGAGTGGTCCAGTTTCATTCTTTTGCATATAGTTAGTCAATTTTCCCAACACCATTTATTGGAGACTGTCCTTTCCCCATCATGTATTCTTGCCTTCTTTGTCATACATTAATTAACCATATGTGTGTGGGATTAATTCTAGGCTCTTTTGTTCTATTGATATGTGTATGTCTGTTTTTGTGCAGCTACTATACTGTTTTGATTACTAGAGCTTTGTAGTGTGGTTTGAAATTGAGATTGAAATTGAAATTGAAATTGAGATGCCTCCAGCTTTGTTCTTTCTCAGATTGCTCTGGCTACTTTGGGTCTATTGTGATTCCATATAAATTTTATAATTGTTCCAGTTCTGTGAAAAATGCCATCGGAATTTTGATAGCGATAGCATTGAGTCTGTAGATTGCTTTGAGCAATATTTTTTTTATTTATTTATTTTTATTTGAGAATATTTTAACAATATTCTTCTAACCCATGAACATGGAATATCTTTCTAATTATTTTTTTCAGTTTCTTTAATCAGTGTCTTACAGTTTTCAGTGTATAGGTCTTTCACTTTCTTGGCTAAATTTATTCCTAGTGTTTTATTGTTTTTGATTCAGTTGTAAATGGGATTGTTTTCCTAATTTCTTTCCAATAGGTCATTATAAGGGTATGGGAATGCAACCAATTTCTTTATGTTAATTCTGTATCCCACAAGTTTACTGAATTATTAGTTCTAATAGTTTTGGTGGTCTTTATGGTTTTCTATCTGCAATATCATGCCAACTACAAATGGTAACCATTTTATATCTTCCTTTCCAATTTGGATGCCTCCTTTTATTTCTTGTCTAATTGCTGTGCCAGGACTTATTATGTTGATCTACACTGCTTCTGTACCTGTTTTTTGAGTTTTTATCATAAATGGATGATAAATTTTGTCAGATGCTTTTTCTGTGTCTATTGAGGTGATCATACAGTTCTTATTCATTCTGTTAATGTTGTATGTCACCTTGATTTGTAGGTTGGTTGATTTGTGGATGTTGAACTATTCTTGCATCCCTGGAGTAAATTCCACTTGATCATAATATATGATCCTTTTAATGCATTGTTGAATTTGGTTTGCTAATGTTCTGTTGAGGATGTTTGCATCTACTTTCATCAGGCATATTGGCCTATATTTGTTTTTGTAGTGTCTTCATCTAGTTTTGGTATCAGAGTAATGCTGGCCTCATTAAGTTTAAGAGGAAGTGTTCCTCCTCTTCAATTTTTTGGAAGATTTTGAGGATAGTTATTAAGTGTGCTTTGAATGTTTGGTAAAATTCACCAGTGAAGCTGTCTTGCCCTGGACTTCTGTTTAGGAGGTTTCTGATTACTTTCAATCTCCTTTCTACTAATTAGTCAGATTTTCTATTTCTTCATGATTCAGTCTTAAAAGATTGTATATTTTTAGGAACTTATCCATTTCTTCTGGGTTGTCCAGTTTGGTGTATAATTGTCATGGCAGCCTCATGATCCTTTTTACTTCTGTGGTATCAGTTGTAACTTCTCTTTCATTTCTAATTTTATTATTTGGGCCCTCTGTTTTTCTTGAGTATGGCTGGAGGTTTTACCTTTTTTTTTTTTTTTT
The DNA here is from genome assembly GCA_003697995.1 of Taxidea taxus jeffersonii. Lineage (NCBI taxonomy): Eukaryota > Metazoa > Chordata > Mammalia > Carnivora > Mustelidae > Taxidea > Taxidea taxus. The sequence goes on along the minus strand of ML099959.1, from coordinate 16,939 downwards.
TGTCTTTTAAAAGAACCAGCAGCTTTTAGTTTCATTGCTCTTCTCTCGTTTTTTTTTTTTTTTTTTTTTTTCTGTCTTTATTTTATTTATTTCTGCTCTGATGTAACTATCTTTCTTCTAACTTTGGGCTTGTTTCTTTTTTCTAATTTCTTTAGGTGAAAGATTATTTAGGATTTTTCTTATTTGTTGAGGTTGTCCTGTATTGCTGTTAATTTCCCTCTTTAGAACAGCTTTTGCTACATTCCATAGATTTTGGAAAGTTGTGTTACCATTTTCACTAGTCTTAGGTATTTTTTGATTTCTCTGACACGATTCTTTTGTAGCATGGTGCTTAGTACCCATGTGTTGGTATTTTTTCCATGTGTCGTCTTTTAGTTCTAGTTTCATGCCACTGTGGTTGGAACAGATGCTTGATATTTCAATTGTGTTGAATTTGAGACTTGTTTTGTGGTCTAACATGTAGCTCTCTCCTGGAGCATGTTGCATGTGCACTCTAGAAGAATGTACTTTGAGTTGGTTTTGTGTATTGGAATGTTCTGCATTTAGCTGTTAAGTCCATCTGGTCTAATGTATTGTTTGAGGCAGGCCATTGTTTCCTTAATGATTTTTTGTCTGGATGATCTATCTATTGATATAGTGGGGTATTAAAATCCCCTCCTATTGTTACTGTCTTTTTCTACCTTAGTCTGTTAATATTTGCTTTATATATTTAGGTGACTTCTTTTTTTTTTTTTTTTTTTTTTTTTTAGGATTTTAAGATTTTTTTTTTTAAGATGCAGGGCTCAATCCCAGGACCCTGGGATCATGGACTTGAGCCGAAGGCAGAGACCCGCTGAGCCACCTAGGCGCCCCAAGGTGACCCTGTTTTGAGTGCATAAATAATTACAAATGTTATATCCTCTTCTTGGATTGACCCCTTTATCTTTATGGAATGCCCTTTGTTGTCTCTTATCTTAGTCTGTTTTGTCTGATAGGAGAACTGCTACTCCACCTTTCTTTTCATTACCATTTGCTTGGAAAACATCCCTTCACTTTCAGTCTGCATACATCCTTAGATCTGAAGTAAGTCTTGTGGGCAGCATATAGATGAATCTTGTTTTTTTTAATCCATTCAGTCACCCACCCTATGTCTTTGGATTAGAGCATCTAGTAACTTTACATTTAAAGTAATTATTGTAGGTAGTACTTATCGCTATTTTGTTGATTATTTTCTTGTTGTTTTTGTAGGTCTCAATTCCTCTCTTCTCTCTTTTCACTTGTGATTTGATGGTTTTCTTTAGTGTTCTGTTTGGGTTCCTTTTTCTTTTTTTGTGTACCTATTACAGGTGTTTGAGTTTTTGGTTACCATGAGGTTCTGTATATATTGATGTATATCTATTTCAAGCTGATAAAATGCCTTTGAATTTGAATGACTCAGCAGTACATTTTTACTCCCCCCTACCCCTGCAGTGTTGCATGTTTTGACATCCTATTTTAAATCTTTTTGTTTTGTGTACACTTTAACTACTCACTGTGGTTTCAGTTGATTTTTTACTATTTTTGTCATTTAACCTTTATACTAGCTTTTTAAAAGTGGCTGATCACTGACTTTACTGTATATTTGGTTTTACCAGTGTGATATTTTTCTTTTGTATACTTTATTTTTAGTGATGGTCTTTCTGCTTAATGAAGACCCTTTAACATTTCTTCTAAGGCTAGCTTATTGGTGATGAAGCCCTTTAGTTTTTGCTTGTCCGGGAAACTTTTTATCCTGCCTTCAACTCTGAATGATAACCTTGCTTAGAAAACTATTCTTAGTTATGGTTTTGGTTTTTTTTTGTTTTTTTCCCTTCCAGCACTTTAAATATATCCTGCCACTCCCGTCTGGCCTGAAAAGTTTCTGCTGATAAATCTGATAGAACGTGACCTAACTCTTACCAAGTTACTCTTTGTATTGCCCCAGGAATGCACATACTTGTTCATTCATGTGTTTATCAGTTATCCGTGACTCATACACTCCATTGTCAGGCTCTGAACCAGGCTCTGCAAACACAAGGACAGATAAGATTCAATCCCCTCCTCAAAGGGCTTCTAATCAGGATGGTGCTCTCTACCTTTGTAATCCCTTGGCACAGAGGATGGATGATTGTTCACTCACTTGTTAGCCAGCTGCTTATAATCTGGGATGCACCCTCCTCTACCTTTCCCTCTTAAGAGGGAATAGAAGGGAGAACTTTTATCTTTTCTAAGTTACAGAAAGTTATTTTTAAAGTACATTATTTGCTAATGTGCGTGTAAGTAGGGAATGACATGGTCATGCTGATGTGACTTGTAGATAATAATTAGAAATTTAGTGGCTCATGTGGCACTGCTTGCTTGAATGCCCCTTTTTTCTTTTTATTTAAGTGAATACGGGCTTCAACCACTTCTCATGTTACCAAGAAAAGCAAGTCTGAGATGAGGAACCTCCCACCCTTTTGAGGAGAGAATTTGACATCTGATCTTTTATCTTTGTGTTGAGTAGGTACCGTAAAATAGAAAGGAACTGGGAGTATTGGCCAGAAGAAGAGAGTGTTAGAAAGAGAAATTATGACAGGAGTCACCTGGCTGAGGGGAGAGCGTTTATTTACTTGGTTCCAGGAGAATAGTGCCAATGAGAGAAAGCTACAAGAGGTATATTTCACACCCACATGACTGACTTGTTCCCAAAGCAGTGTGGTCAGCACTGAACTAGGAAACTCTGCTGTAGAGGAAATAACTCCAACACAAAGATGATCAAGACAAAGGGGGGATGTAACAAGGGCCTAAGAGGCCAGGGATGGTAGGACATCAGTCACCCCTGGATTCCCGTTATGTTATTAAATATCTGTCTCCATTCCTGGTTTCTCTGCCAGTATGGTGCTGGCCTCCCCTCTGGGAAGGCTCTGAGGGCCAATGTGGTGAAATGAGTGTTGGTGCCCCAGGTCATGGCCAGTAGCTGAGCCATCTCCTTGGATGAGAGCCTTCTTATTCCCAGTGGCTTGAGCATATTCCCAGGGACCTGGGAGTGTTGATTGGCTGCTGGTGTCTTGTGCTGGTGGTAAACCAGAGATGGGGGAGAGGGGCCTGGAGCTTCCTGGCCAGACCTCAGAGTCTGAAGGTAAGGTGACCAGCCCCACCCCACCCCCCATCAGAGAAAATGAGGCTGCTGGACTTAAGAAGGGGGAGTTGGTGATGGACAGGTAACGAGAGCAGACACTAGATCTCTGAGACTGATCCGAAGAATTGAAGCCCTATTCTTGTGGGTTTTGTTCTGTGTGTGTGTGTGTGTGTGTGTGTGTGTGTGTGTGTATTTTGTTTTGGTTTTTTGCTTTGTTCCACATAAGGGTCATGCAGAAGTCCTTAGCAGCCCTCTTAAAGTTCCCTGCTAATTATCCAATTCCATCCTCTCACATACTGCAGCTACCCTCCAGCCATTCTCTTCAACTTAAATGGGAAAACCGGTCTGACAGGTAGGACCAAGGAGGGGATAGGGTGACTGTGTGTGTGTGTGTGTGTGTGTGTGTATGAGATGGGTGTGGGGAAGTTTGGAACACTAGCAACTTCACTGCTTTCTCCCTTCACATCAAGAAAATCGAAGTTCTTCCAAGTTGGAAAATACCGAATTCTCAGTCTTGGAGGACAAGCCGTGCTCCTGGGACCTTGGGGATGTGGAGGTCTATGAACCCTCTCCACACCCTGCTGCCACATGGGAACTTTACACAAGTCCACTTCACGTTTCTTGAAGAGGGAATTTCTCTTCTTACCTGCTATCAAGGGTATTGCTACTCGTTTAAACCTGGTTTGATTTGCATAATGGTCTGGCCCACCGGGGACTGCAGCTTCCACTGCCGGATTTGATAGACCCTCCATCCACCAGCCCTGAAAAAAAAAACTATGAAAGAGGGAGAGAAACTAGTATAGAGCAAAAACCAAACAAACTTCCCAAGCACAAGTGAGAAAACAGGGCCAGGATGGAAGGATGGGCAAAATGGGTGGAGGGGAGTGGGAGGTTCAGGCTTCCAGTGATGGAATGAATAAGTCTTGGGAGTAAAAGGGACACACAGGGAATATGGTCGATGATACTGTAAGAGTGTTGTGTGGTGACAGACGGTAGCTACACTTGCGGTGAGCGTAACATAATGTATAGAGTTGTTGAATCACTTCGTTGTACACCAGAAACTAATATAACATTGTATGTCAAGTATATTCAAATAATAATAATAATGAAGCTGGCCAGGTTTTTTTTTTTTAAGTGATGGGGAGTAAATAATTCAAGGCAATCACCTAAAAGGGGACTTCAGGCCCTTTTGGTTTTATCCATTTCTGAGATAAACAGTAGAATTAATACAAATAGCTCCAAAACAAAGTAATAATTTTTGGAAGCCATCCCCCAATATTTAAGCACTTATCTCCTGGCCAGTTTGTTTTGGAAGGAACACCAGGAAGCTGTTTTATTTCTCTAGGCTAAAACAGCTACAGGAGCTTTGAGATTTTTTTATTGCTTGTTTGTTTAATGGTCCAGGTGGCTATGTGAAAACACCTGCTTTAAAATGTTTGAGATGGAAATTATTATGATTATGATAAAGTAAAACTCTAGAGCCTTAACGTCTGTTTGGTAATAGACGAGCCCAGAATTGCTCCATCCTGATGCTACCTCGGGAGGCAGGTGGACAGGTCTTATATGGAGACCTCACGAGGCCCCCCCTAGTAGTCAGTTAAGAGAGTGTCCTCCTTTCCCCCCAGCTTGGCTGACTGCCAAAACATTTAGTACTGTATTTTACCATCATGGCTGGAAGCCCTATTCCAAATATACATCAGGAATATTATCTCAGACTTAATAGAGAGTCAGTAAGTGTCAAGGACTTAGTTGTGAGAGGTCATGTTTTAAGGAGGATGACCTGAAGGAAATGCACTCCTCACACTGGGAAGTTTATCCTTGGGTGAACAGACACTCAGGGACCAGCTGACCTGGACCATTGGGTTGTGGCTTCCAACCTAGTTAGTTGTACTGGGCTTCCATTTGCATGCCCTAAGGAGTGAGGTAAGAAGCAGTACCAAGAAACGTGGTGCTGCACTTATTCAAACAATTTTAGAGAAACTGTTCAGGGTTGTTTTAGGATTCCTCTTGCATTAACTAGAATTCCAGAATGCACGTTTATTTGCATGCTCTCTGCACCCCCCCACCCCTGCACCAGTCCCTAAGGCCCCAAGTCCCAGGCCTTGCAGGGAGGTATGGGAGATTTGTCCCCTCACCCCCACACTTTGACCTTCCCCAGGGTGATGCACCAGGTGAAGCCTGGGGGAGTTTCTTCGGGTTACTTGGGCTGGCTGATGCCGGTTCTTTCATGCCAGAAGGGGATCCCACCACTTACAAGTTGAGGTGACCAGCAAACATGACTGCAAGTTTACTGCAAGGGTTTTATTAGCACCATGGACTGTTTCCCCGAGCCTTCAGAGCTTTAACTGACCCTTAATGCTTTAGGGGCAGATGCTGTGCCCTGAGGTTGTGGTGATAGGGTCACTTTCTCATAACTTGATTGTGCTCTCTAATGGCCGAGTCCAAGGTATGTCTTCGGCGCTTAAGGTGCTGCTAGAAATTCAGCTGCTGCTCAGCACATGCAATTATTGCATCATTTCACACACGGAAACCCTACACCCAGCCCAAGCGGGTATTGCATCAGCTCCCAACGACCTGCTCTTCCAATCAATTAAACTCATTGCGCACAAACGCGAGTTGCCTGCCAGTCACACTTTAAATCCCCACCTCAGCACCGGTCTCACAATGAACTGCCAAAACGAAGTGCACTCCCAGAACTTAATCGGTCCCCTCCCTGGGGAAAAACTGGCCTTGAAAGGGATTTTCCGGGGTCCCGTGGGAACAGACCTATTGCACGTCCCCGCCAAACCTCTCACCCACCCCTTCCCCGCACGGAAAAAACCTTCTCAGACTCTGTTCCAGGAATAGCAGTGCTGCTCCCTAGCT
>ML099959.1:0-10556 GCA_003697995.1 Taxidea taxus jeffersonii | reverse complement strand
AAGTTTGTTTTTGTCCTCGGACACTATGGATGATGAAACTAGTTGTGTTTACTGTTTTCTCCCCTTTATTTTTGTTATACCAGTGATGCATGCTCATTCTGGGAAAAATCAGAATACGTAGCTATGCAAAATGAAGAATGACTTGTCACCACACTGCTGCTATCATAGTCAAAATGTCAGTTATCCTTCTAGGCTTTTGTGCTTTCTCTTTGAATTGGCTGTTAGAGCCAGATACAAATCCCAATAGAAATGAGGATTTAATATAGAACTATGGAGAAAAGATGTAAGATATAATAGATGGTACTGGCTCTCAATTTGGAAAAAATTAAAAATGGACTCCTACCTGATACTATGTGGGAAAATCCACTTCAAATAGATCGGATATTTAAATGTAGAAAATATAATCATGAAGGGATTGTTTAAAAATCTGGTAGGCTACGTGAACATTCTGAGGGTGGGAAAGACTGTTTTAAGTCAAGACCAGGAGCTATAAAAGACAGTATCATTATATTTAATTTTTAAAATTATAAAGTCAATAGATAAAAAATAAGAAACATTTGTAATGTAACAGGTTTATATCTCTAATATATACTCTTAAATTTGAGAAAGAGATGATGAAAGACACTCAATATACAAATGAACAGTTCACTGAAGGATAAATTCAAGTGGCCAGCACACAAATAAGCTTATGAGAGAATGCTTACATTCACTAGTTTTCAGAGGGGCAAATTAAAATTAATGATAAAACACCATTTTATACTTAGACTGGCAGAAAGAGCCATAATACCATATGCTGGTGGGGGGAAAGGGTGGGGGATGTACTCTGGTACTTTGCTGGTAAAATGTGATGTGCTAAAATCCTCTGGGAAAGAAATTTGGCAACATCTATTAACATAAAAAGTACATGTACCCCTTGACCCAGTGATTCAATACCTAACTATAGACCATAGAAATAAAAACGGTTTTAAGGACCTATGTCTAAGGAGGTTTACTCCAGCATTATGTAAAACAGGAAAAAGAGGGCATGCCTATCAACAGTGTGAATTTATGATTCACACAAAGGAATATGTTTGCAATCAATAACAAAGGTATTAAAACTAAACCAGACCATGAGAAATTCTTGTAAGGTACTATTGAGAAAAGTACATAAAATGATTCTATTTTTGAGGGAAAAGAATTGACAACAGTATGTATATATATCTGAATGTATTGACAGAATTAGAGAACACAAAGGAAGGATCCATGTTAGGTTGTTAGGTTGTAAAAATTGGTTACCTTGGTAAGTGGAGGAAGGTGGCATGATAAGATGAATGAAAGTAGAAAAGTCAGAAGGGTGGTACAGAGCTAAATTTAGGGGGAATAGTAAAGCACTTCACTAAAAATGAAACTGTGTGTATGGTCATATTTATGCCTTTATATAAAATTCTATATATGTGATTTAAGGATTGAATTGTTTCCCTAAAAGAAGATACAGGACATTACCACCTGCACCTCAATGTGACTTTATTTGGAAGTAGTCTTTACAGAGGTACTCAAGTCTACATGAGGTCATTAGGGTGGGTCTTCATTCAATGTATGACTGGTGTCCTTGTAAAAAGGGGAGGTTTTTCCAAAAAAGGCATACAGATGGCTAACAGATACATGAAAAAATGTTCATCATTAGCCATCAGGGAAATTCAAATAAAAACCACCTTGAGATACCACCTTATACCAGTTAGAATGACAAAAATTGACAAGGCAGGAAACAAATGTTGGAGAACCTGTGGAGAAAGGGGAACCCTCTTACACTGTTGGTGGGAATGCAAGTTAGTACAGCCATTTTGGAAAATAATGTGGAGGTTCCTCAAAATATTGAAAAAAGAGCTACCCTATGACCCAGCAATTGCACTACTGGGCATTTACCCCAAAGATACAGATGTAGTGAAAAGAAGGGCCATATGCACCCCAATGTTCATAGCAGCTATGTCCACAATAGCCAAAATGTGGAAAAAGCTGAGATGCCCTTCAACAGACGAATGGATAAAGAAGATGTGGTCCATATATACAATGAAATATTACTCAGGCATCAGAAAGGATGAACACCCAACTTTTGTATCAACATGGATGGGACTGGAGGAGATTATGCTGAGTGAAATAAAGAGAAAGTCAGTTACCATATGGTTTCATTTATTTGTGGAACACAAGAAATAGCACAGAGGGTATTAGGAGAAGGAAGGGAAAATGAAGCAGGGTGGGAATTGGAAAGGGAGACGAACCATGAGAGACGTTGGACTCCAGGGGAGAGAGATGGGATGAGTTAGCCCAGAGATGGGTAGTAAGGAAGACATGAATTTCATGGAGCACTGGATGTTAAAGGCAAACAATGAATCTTGGAACCCTACATCCAAAACTAATGACGTACTGTATGGCGACTAATATAACCTAATAAAAAAAGATATACCAGTAAAATATATTTAGAATAAAAAAGAAATTTTGACACAAAGCCAGACATGCCTACAAGGAAGATGATGTGAAGACACATAGGAGAATACCACATGAAGGAGGAGGATTGGAGAGATTGATCCACAAGTCAAGGGATGCCAAGGATTGTTGACTAACCACAGGGAGAGACAAGGAGTCCCCTACATGTTTCAGAAGAAGCAGGACCCTAACAACACCTTGATTTCACACTACTAACCTCCAGAAATGTGAGTTGACAGGATTTTGTGTTAAGCCACCCAGTTTGTGGTACTTGATTATGACAGATCTAGGAGGTGAATACAGTGGGTGAAGGTATAAAAAAATTAAATAGCAGATTTAAAAAATCCTCTGTAAGGCAGAGCTATGTTTATACCTCAATCCCTTGAGTAGCCTCACCATACTTATTTTAGTTCTATTCCACCCCTCATTTATACACACGTCTTGATGTCCGTCTGAAATTATTCTTGGAACATGGAGCTGTAGACTTAGGTAGGTCCTATAGCCTTGGGGCTGATGGCCTAGTTGATCCATACACACTAAAGGAAATGGACCAAGGTGAGAGGAGTGAAAGGTGTGAGATGAGGTGGACACATAGCCCTTGACCATGAAAGACTGATGAAAGAGATGAAAGATTGTCAAACCGCTCAGAAACACCAATCTCATGGCCCACTCCACAATCTCATTCCCGTTCACTTTAGGCCTGTCATATTAGTTTCTGTGAGAAGTAGTGTTGAGAACCACCCCCGACCTTTCTATTGAAGCTAATTTGAGTGGATGTCTCGTTATTAGAACCAAACTTAAGAACCACATGAAGTTCATGGTGGCTAAAGGACAAACGGTTGCATGTTGAACTCTGAATTCAAGTGTTATTTGTGTGGTCCAAGGATGGAGACTCTTACCCTCATTTAATCAGTCAGTGCATACTACCACTGACAGTTACATAATGGGTCCAAAATCTGTAACTGCAATTTTTATCTTTTGATGTAAAGATAATTTAAAAACAGCAAAGTATTAAGTAAAAACTTAAACTTACTCTCAGAGACTGAAATTAGGAAGAACCAACATGTAAGAGATGTCAGTAATGGGTAGTACTCCCACACCCCCACCCCCTGCCAAAGAAATTGTTTAATGAAAAGATGTAGGAATTCAGGTAGTGAGGCCAAATGGCATGAGCAAGAATATCTCAGTAAAAGGCTGGTGTCCCATTTGGGCAGGTGGATCAGAAGACAGAAGGTGGGGGCGCCTGGGTGGCTCAGTGGGTTAAAGCCTCTGCCTTCAGCTCGGTCCATAATCCCAGGGTCCTGGGATCGAGCCCCATATTGGGATCTCTGCTCAGTGGGGAGCCTGCTCCCGCTCCCCCCCCCCACCGCCTGCCTCTCTGCCTACTTGTGATCTGTCAAATAAATTTTAAAAAATCTTTATATGTATATATATAAACAGAAGGTGTCTGTGTACTTTTACTACTGGGTGCACAGAGGAGCCCAGACTCTCCAGGCCAGGGTTTTGGATTATGCCCATAGTGGAAAGGGAGGCAGCAGTCTGACTGGTAATACTTGAGGGTACCTATCATTAATACCATCAAGAAAAACCCTCTTGCTTAGGCTTGATACTTATCCAACTACCTTATGATTGTAAATCTTCTCTGCAAATAGATTTCCCTTGAGGGAGGATATTTTGAGTTTTGACAAGCTCTCAGGGGTGTATTGCCCAGCGGGAGATTGTATTTTCTCTGAAAAGGAATAAACGATGGGCCACTTTATGTCAGCCTCTGTTGAATCAGTCCCCTGAGTCCACTTGTGTAGGTAAATTGACAACACAGTTTCTGAACTCTATAGGTAACAAGGGCATTTTTGATTGATTAACTGTATCATCTAGCAGATGAGTGATTGAGATTTTAAGTACCCAGAGGAAGCCTTGGTTAACTGTTGGGTTATCTTGATGCAAAATCCAGGCCATGGTGGTTTGGACTGTGTGTGTTTATGGTCATGTGCTCTGATGTTGGGTTGACTAACTGGGAACCATACTGGAGGAAGGGGACAAAATTCTGTGGAAGTTTTGGCCATGGGTCTTCATACTGTTTTCACACAAACCTAGTAAATGACATGCGTCATCAAACAAAACTCTGCCTTAATTGTTGCCTTTGGCTAAAATGGGATGGTTCAAGAAGGCCAAGAAAATGAAGTACGTTTTTTTCCCAAGGCCAGCGCCCTCCTAGCTGGGTAAGAATCGGGTTCTTCACTGGATTATAGGACGTTCTCCTAAAAAGATAAACCCCAGGTCTCCTGAATCGTAACTACTACAAAATTAAAAGTCTGGATTATAGTTTAATTAGCTAATTAAGCTCAGTTGGTTTACTTCTGTGCCAAAAGCAGTGCTCACTTAACTACAGGCGGGGTGTGACATACTTAGCACAGACACCAAACTGTTCCCAGCTCCACAGCTCCTGATCCCATTCCACACCCGTATTCAGCCTGTTCTTCGACATCCCCAGCTCTGGATATCTGTGTCTGGGCCTCCCCAGGCCACTCCGAGTTATGGTTATGCCAACCCATGTGAAGTCCAGCTTTGCCTTTTTATACCAGATGGTTCCTTTTGAGAACTGACTGCGGAGTCACAGAGCTGGACTCTCCTCTTTTTAGGAATTTCTCTGAGCCTAAAGTGAAGCCAGATATTTTCTAACTCTTGGCCTCTGCTCACTGAGGTGGGTTTCCTGCTTCTCTTGAGGGACTGTAGGGTAGCAACTCCCATCCTTTTGGTCCAAATGTGGTGCATCACAAAGGCTTCCTCAAAGGACCCAGATGCAAATGGGTCTTAAGAGCTCAGGTGGAGATGGTGTGGCAGGTGTTCATGTGAGATCCAAACTGTAATCTTAATTAAATGGCAAAAAGAGGGGACTCGTTGGAACCAGTGTCTGGAAAGGCTTCATCTTGGTGTTAAGTCTCCTCGGGCTGTTTGTGGTTCTGGGGGATGCCGTACTCACTGTTTTGACATTTAAAAAAGAGTAACAGAACTGAACTTGCAATGGGTTCCAAGCTCACTAGTGTGTAAGCGTTCTGTGATTCTGATCTGAAGCCAGGGTTTTGATGTCATCTGAAAAAATTAAAGAGAGGGAGCCTTAGTGTTCCCTGGATAACAGATTTGCAGGTTATACTGTCTATTTTCCACTTTCTGAGATTTGTCTAGAGAGGTGGTGTGACTGTGGATTTCACTTAACATGTTCTTTTTTAAAAATTTGATTAATGTATGGTTAACCCTTTGAAAGAGATTGTTAAAAATAGACACGAAGTACAACCATAGAGAATAATGCTGGCATACACATTATTACAGGAAGAAGAAAGGGTAGCTCTCTAAAAATGAAGCAGAACCAACAAGAAATACATGTTTTACTTTTTTTTCCCAAGGGCTGGTGTCATTCTGCAGAGGAAACAATGGAATGGTCATCCTGATGGGAGACACTGACTCAGACCAGGTTAAACCCAGGCATCAAGAAGCCACAACTGGAGTGGAGAACTGTCTCAGAACACAGGCTAAATAGTGTGGGGCTGAAAGGAACCAGTTAGGGCGCCCCCTGCCGGCACACAACTTGGTCTTGGTGAAACTGCTGCGTTGTGCGGGGCGGCGGGGGTGGGGGGGGTGGGGGGTGATGGACACATCCCTTTTCTACAAAAGCCCTCACAGCTTCAGCTAGAATGAACCAAGCAAGGCTGGCCACTGGGCGTGTGCTGTGATTGAGGTATGAAGCCCCAAGTTCCTGACCTTCTCCTAGCTCATCTTGTCTTCCATCTTCCACCTCCCCCTGCCCCCAATTCTTCTTATCACCACATACAAAAACATTGGCACATTATTTCTGATTTCCAATATTCTGTCAAGTCATGAAGTTCTTGTTTGCTGCTGTCTCAATATGTTGACTTAGATAATCTGTTGCTCCATCTTCCCTGAATAAATGTCCTTCTGCAAAGGGAAAGGAACCTGTAGGTGACAGAAGAAGGGAAGCGGGAAGGAAGGTAAGGAGAAAAGAAATATGGTTACCATGTGGCTCTTTCCATTCTCCAGAGACTTGATTTGTTACTTATTTACACAAAGACTCTTTTTTTTTTTTTTAAGATTTTATTTATTTGTCAGAGAGACGGACAGACAGCACAAGCGGTGGGGGGGTGGCGGCGGGAGCAGCAGGCAGAGAGAGAAGCAGGCTCCCCTTTCAGCAGGGAGCCTGATGCAAGACCCTAGGATCCTGACCTGAGCTGAAGGCAGACTCTTAACCAGCTGAGACACCCAGCCCTCCTTTAACAAACACTTTTATAGCCTTTGTTATGTGCTAGATGCTATTTTAAGTGCTGTATATTAACTTTTTTAAATAGAGTAAAGACAAGTATGAGGAAATACTTTGTGAGGTAGTTATTTTTCTCATTTTACATAAAAGGAAACAGTTGAGCCAAATGCTCAAGGTCACAGCTAGGAAGAGCCAGCTTCCAACCAACCCAGACAGTTTGTTCTGGCTCCTTGTCTTACCCACTTCATTCTACTGGCTCTTCTTCTTTTTTTAAAGATTTTTTTAAAAAAATTATTTATTTGTTATAGAGAGAGAGAGTGAGCGAGCACAGGCAGACAGGCAGAGGGAGAAGCAGGCTCCTTGCCGAGCAAGGAGCCCGATGTGGGACTCGATCCCAGGACACTGGGATCATGACCTGAGCCAAAGGCAGCTGCTTAACCAACTGAGCCACCGAGGCGTCCCATCTATTGGCTCTTCTCTCTGGCATTTTAAAGAATTTAACCTAAACATTTTAGGACTATGTGAATAATGCTTTCTTACTGTCAGAAATGTGGAAAGGAGATAAAGGATAAAGACAGAAAGATAACTCCAATAATCCCAACCTCCAAAAACTGTGGTTAAGGTTCTCATATTTTTAGCCTTTTCTCTTTATTTGCTCACATTTGGAGATCATATTACATGTATTACATTTCCTAATTTCTCCTTAATGTTCTATAATAAGCATTTTCCGGTGGTCACCCCTTAAAAACAAACTTTTAAAATAACTACTGGACATTTGAATTGTGCTAAATTTTTATGTGTAAATCTACTTGTGTTTTGTCTCGTTTTTTTTTTTTTTCTTCTTTTTTAAAAGATACTTGTGGGGACGCCTGGGTGGCTCAGTTGGTTGGGCAGCTGCCTTCGGCTCAGGTCATGATCCCAGCTCCTTGCTCGGCAGGGAGCCTGCTTCTCCCTCTGCCTCTGCCTGCCACTCTGTCTGCCTGTGCTCACTCTCTCTGACAAATAAATAAATAAAATCTTTAAAAAAAAAAAAGATACTTGTGCTAGGATTATTTTGGTTACAAAAATTCCAATGACAGAAAATTTGGAAATAAATAGAAAACTATTCAGTGTATAAGTCCATCAAGTCTTGTTGGGTATCCTTCCTATGCTGGACACTGTAAGAAGTGGGAGGTATATGATGGTGAACAAGAGCTGTTTCTTGTGGTGCCTGGGTGGCTCAGTGGGTTACGCCTCTGCCTTTAGCTCAGGTCATGGTCTCAAGGTCCTGGGATCAGGACCTTGATGGGTCCCCGCATCAGGCTCTCTGCTCAGCAGGAGCCTGCTTCCCCCTCTCTCTGCTTGCCTCTCTGCCGACTTGTAATCTCTCTCTCTCTCTGTCAAATAAATAAATAAAATATTTAAAAAAGAAAAAAAGAGCTGTTTCTTACCCTCAAGGAGCTTACATTCTGGTGTAGTAGATGAATATCGCATAAAGTGTTAAAGAAAAAGAACCCTTTAGCCTCACCACTTAGAAGAGATAACCACCACTTAGAACTAGGTGTATAACTTTTCTAATATTACATGTACATAAAATTTTAAGCAAAATGGGGTTATATTGTTGATGGTTTTATATCTTGCTTCCCCCCAGCATACCACTTGCTATTATTGAATGTTTGTCGAAAATTATACTGTTAATGGTGGCATAGTTTTCCATTTTATGTGGGAAACATAATTCAATCATCCTGTTGTGAAATGTTCAGATTGTTTTTGGTGTTTTGAATGATAAACATCGCTTCAATGAATATACTTTAAACCTTTTCTCATATCTCCCTGTGAAATTCCTGAAAATGAAATTTTCGGCATATAGATAATAATAAACATGTTTAAAACCCTTAATATTAAAAAAATTACACTTTAGAAAGCCTGATTATTTTTCAGTCTCACCAGGACTGTATGAGGATATGCCTTTCCTGTGTCTTTACTCACACTATTATAATAACAACAAAAAAAGTGGATCTTTTTTTAGACCTTGTTTAATTCCCATTTCAGTTTGAATGTATTTGAGTATTGGTAAAAGGCAAGTTTTTTTTTTCCACAAGATTACTGACTTTATCTTTTTTGGTGATTTCTGCTTGTTTTTCCCATTGTTTTGGCTATTAGAGGTTTTTTTTTTTTTTTTTTTCAAACTGATTTGAAAAATTTCTTGTCACTTTCCCTTAGCTTAATAATCATATATTTTATACAGAGACAGTTGTGTAAGTTAAAGACAGCTGTGTGCCTTGTCTTGTGTCTGCCTTCCTCCAGTTTCAAAGCCAGCCACTGGCATCTCTCTGAACCTTCTTCCATAGATAACATCTCTCTCTGCTTTTCCTCCCCTACCCTCTTTTCCACTCCTACTGACCCTTGTGATTGCATTGGGACCTCCTGGATAATACAGGATAACCTCCCTAACTTAGAATCAACTGATTAGTTGACTTAATTCCATCTGCAACCTTAATATTCATACAGGAGTTAGTATGTGGACATATTTGCAAGGACATTATTCTGCCTGTCATGATACTTTATTATACTTTCTTTACCAAATAGCTACCTCTTTATACATCTATCAATTTGCCTTTTTTTTTTTTTTTGGATGTATTTCAAAGTAAATTGCAGATGTCCATATACATCATCCTGAATTAGCATGTCTTAAAGTAGACATTTATTATTTGTTTACAGCTTGGAAAACACTTTTTTAACTACAAAACTAGGTTTTCCAGAAATAGAGAATTGGAATCTAAGATGAGCAAGTTATAGTAAAACCATAGGCAAGTCTTCAGCTTTTTAAAATTTTGTGGTAAATTTTACTTATAAGAAAATGCGCAAATTTAAAATATGCATTTGCTGAACTTAGCAAATGCATATACTTGTGTAACCTAAAATCCTATCAAGAAATAGAATGTTAACATTGTCTATCATACCCCTTCCTAACCACTGTTCTGAGGTTGTTGGTTTTGTTTTTGTTTTTTGTGGGCTTTTTTTTTTTCATTTTATGTTAGTTTTACATATTGTAAATCTTGATATAAATGGTTATTCAGTGGGCACTTTCATGTAAATCTTCTTGCACTAAGCTTTTATTATTATTTTTATTTTTAGTATTAATAGTTCATCCCTTTTTGTTGTTGCTATCCCATTGTATTGAATATCACTCTTGCCCAGTTGATGCATACCAGATTTCAGTTCTTGGCTCTTATAAATGAATTCTTGGACAAGCCATCTTGTGGACACATGTTTTTATTCCTCTTGAGCAAATATCCAGAAGTAGAGTTAACGAACCATTGGGAAAGTATATATTTTATAAGAAACTGATAGGACTTAAAATTTTTTTTTAATCTTATCTTACATTTTCACCAACAGTGCATAAGAGTTCCAGTTGCTCTCAATCCCTGCCAACATTTGGTGCTGTCAGTGTCTTTAATTTTAAACCATTTTGCAGGTGGTTTTAGTTTGCATTTTGCTGATGATTAACCTAGAACCCTTTTTCATGTACATGTTCATTCATATCTTTTGTGAGTGTATGCTTGTATCTTTTGCACATTTTTACCTTTTCTTTGTAGTTTTAAGTATTAACTTGATTTGTATCTCACTGGTTTTATTTTAGTGGATGGTTTGAGATAGAAGTTAAAAATTGTTTCCAAATACTGAACTGATTGACCCAATATATTTTAAAAATTACCCTTTATATTTTCACTGATGTGAAATGCTATTTTTATTACACTCTCAGATATACTGGGCTATATACAACTATTCTTTCCATTGTAATGACTGTTCTTTCATTGTTACAACATAATTTTTAATTGTTGTG
>RCUC01122208.1:0-48891 GCA_003697995.1 Taxidea taxus jeffersonii | reverse complement strand
GGGGGGCTATGTAGAATTAAGAACTAAAAGTCAGTAACTAAGGCCCTTCTCCC
The DNA here is from genome assembly GCA_003697995.1 of Taxidea taxus jeffersonii. Taxonomy (NCBI): domain Eukaryota; kingdom Metazoa; phylum Chordata; class Mammalia; order Carnivora; family Mustelidae; genus Taxidea; species Taxidea taxus. Next base: position 48,838 of record RCUC01122208.1, on the reverse strand, counting down.
AATGGAAGTGGAAGGCTGGGGGTGGATCAGTAGAAGGGAGAATTTCCACCCAACCACAAAAGCCAGATGTATTAGAACATGGGATTCAAATCCACCCAAAGCAAATCCTCTCTGGATGTGGTCTTGGATTCTAGGTGTAAGCTTGACATGACTAGGACCTTGTTTGGTTATGGTCTCTACTATCTCACTAAGGGTCATACAAAAAAGTGATATCCTTACGTCTTCACTCTGGAGACTGGTGCAAAGCAAGCTCAAAGCTAACATGAATTTACTGCATTCATTGCCACTTCCAACAAATTCTGCTCAATAACAATCAGATACAGCAGGATAAGTATGGAGCAGGTCAGAGCCAGGATAGCTCATTCTTGGACCAGTTGCTGTAATTCACTGATCTTGAACAAGCCAGTTAAGGTCTGTTTTTAAAACTTAAGTGGGAACCCAAATGTTGGTTCCATACAAGGATAAACAAAGAAACATATTCCAGGTGATCTGCGTTCAGATGGAAAGATAACATCTAGTAAAAAGAAGAAAAATCCCTATCCCAGCAAATATCTTGTGATTTATCTTCAATACAGGGTTTCAGTCCCAATACAGAGACTGAAAGAGATAAAGATACTTGGTCGGGAAAGACAAGAATGCAGGGGAAGAGTTGGGGAGAAAAACTGTGACTTGAGAATGGAATTAGGAAGCACAAAGATTGAAACATCTAAGTCAGTCTATGGGAACAACATATAGCTTCTTAGAGAATCTGGCACATAAACGGAGGAATGTGAGAATAAGCAGGAGGTTGCTGGAGAAGGTAAGTGGGAGAAGGGGCATTCTAAAAATGAAGGACCACAGGGACCAAATCTCAGGGAAGAGAAAGAAGATTGACTGTGTGTAGGGCGTGGATCTGTTCAGTGTTACGAGACTCTAAAACTGGATGCAGGTACTGGTACAAAATGAGGCTGAGGCTTGGGCAAGACAAGGGAGGGCCTTAAATGTCCCAATAAAAAGCAGGGAGTGCATTCTGCAAGATGACCAAGATGTTGAAGTTATTAGCTAGGGCAATGATGAGGAAGTATAGAAAGTTAATCAGAACACAGTGAGGCTGGACACAGAGGGGTCAGTCAGGAAGCCATTGCATAATTCATGCAAGAGAAGATCAGAACAAAGGCGGGAGATAGCAGGGATGGAGAGGAGGATAGATTCAAAAAATATTTGCAGGCTAAACTCAGCAGGACCTGGTGATCAATTATAAGTAAGGATAGGGGTATACAAGAAAAGGGAGGAACTCTGAATGACAGGGTGACTCTCAGATTTCTGGTCTGGACAGGCCATACCATACCACACCCCAATATGATCTTTCCAACTACAGAGAGAGTTACTCTCCCAGGAAACAGGCAATCTGGGAAAAGTTCACAAGAAAATAAGATGTAAGGAAGAAGCCAAGTTTGGAAATATCCTGGTAACAAGTACTGGAAATCATAATTACACACATATAAATAAAAGGCCAGTAGAGATGAAGGGCCAGAAGATGCCACCATTAAATCAGGTTTCACTGTACACAGTAGTATTTCTACAATGTTTCTTCAATATGTTGTCTGAAAAATACACAAAGCTATAAAATATACATCACATGTGTGTCTGTGTGTTTTACAACCATACCATAACTCAGATGAACACTTTTTGTCCTGTAGTATTTCATTAGACACTGTGTGTAAACAGTAGAGGAAATTTTAGTAAGTATATAATTCAAACTACTCATACAGAAAAAAGATTTGAGTAGGTGGGCATCCACTTACCATTTAGGTTTATAAATTATTGTTATTCTTTTAACTTTAAAAATATTTTCAAGTAATTTTAAATGGTGTACATATCATTAAACGGATGGCAAATTATTAAGGAAAAATGACATGGAATTGCTGGACAATTAAGGTACCACAAGTATCCGGTAACTAAATCAAAAAGGCATGTAGGGTGAGAAAAAACAAAAATGAGCAGTGAAAGGTCCAGAGACTTAGCAAAATCTGTTCCCTGAGAGTAATTCAAGGACTACAAGCTGTGTCTAAATTCAAACCAAGAACCAGAGTTCTGGCTTTTACACTCCCACTGTTCTCCTAATGGAACATTTAAAAAAATCAAGAACAAAAATCCCTGCAAAGTGGGGGATACACAAGAATTTTAAGTCATTTATCAGGGATTGAAATAAATTACTCTCACAATAGACTCCTGATCTTCTAGTTCCATACTGTGGATACAAGCAAAATTCAAGGTTGAATTCTGACTCTACCACTAGTTAATCACACTGCCTTAAGTAAGGCATTCACCTTTACTCTCTTACTTTCCATCTCTACATCTGAAATATGAAGAGGGTGGACAAGATCACCATGGGGTGCATGCAGTCCAAAGTAAGTCCTTCCACATGCTTCTCCTCCATAGTATTCAACAAGCTTATGGTTAATTTCTTGCTCAGTGTTGGTCTTCACACCTAAAAGACAACTCTATGAGGATGGGAATCTTACCATCTTATTGATTCCAATGTTTAGTGCAGTGCCTGGCACTCAGGAGAAGTTCAATAAATATTTTCAAGTAACTTACTCCAGGAAACTCTTCCATTCTCTTTTTTAAAAATGTTTACAGGGGAACCTGGGTGGCACAGTCAGTTAAGTGACCTACCCTTGGTTTTGGATCTCAGATCCTGATCTTGGTTTTTGGATCTCAGATCCTGATCTCAGGATCTGTGAGATCTGGCCCACACTCAACATGGAGTCTGCCTGAGATTCTCTCTCCTCCCTCTGCCCCTCCCACTAGTGCTCTCACTTTCTCTAAAATAAATAAATAAATCTTTCAAAAAATTAAATAAAAAATGTTTATGTAGTTAATAGCAATGCCAGAGTTAAAATCCAGATCCCCCTAATACAACCCCAAGGAATGGAGGACAACTCAGTTCCAAGCTGGATCCCTGTCCATCCTCTCTTTGCTGTCAGACCATTTGGGGACTTGTCTCATCATAAGCTTTCCCAGCTGGTTCCTCTCTTACCAGACCCTCAAGGGCCATGTTCCTAAACTGCTCTCCAGATCTTCCTGGTTCTTTTAAAAGGAACTATCCCATTTATGCTTGTCTCAGAGTTTACATGAATAAATATAAAGAGGTTGAGACTGGCTTTCAAAAATGGCACATAATAGGGAAGTTAGAAAGGTAAGGACAATCCCAAAGTAGCTTCTCAGAACAAGACCTTGTCTCTCTCAATTCCTCTCCCTTCTTAAAGATACCTATGGAATGACAGACTTCAGGGAGTTCCACCATCCCCTTGTTCCTGTGGTTGAGAATCAACCTCTGGTTCTCTTCCCTTCTCCTTGTCTAGGCCCCTCTTCCTTGGCCAGCAGAGGGAGGCTTCCACTCTCATCCTGCATTATTCCTATCCACTGATCCTTGATCTCTTTCCCCTGATCCTCAGGCTCTGGGCAAATGACTATGGCTCTTTCAAAGGGGAGCTCCAGATTAGTATAAATAACTCATCCTAAAACTCCCTGCTCAGAGCTGCCATATCCCACTGTGTATATTCTCCAAGTCTCCAAGGCAAGAATTCTGCACCTGGCAGAATTCTGGCAGAAAAGGCACTGTCCTGGTAAGGGGCTCTAAGCCAGCCCTGCCCAGGCACCTACATTCCCTCCCCAGTTTCTCCTAGAATTTTCCTCTTGTCACTAACCCTGGTTGAGTTGAAGTTTTGCCTACTTTTTTCTGCTGACTTTAGGTCTTCCCTACATGGCCACTTTTATTTCACTCCAGTTCCTCCAGTGTGGAATTTCTAAATCTTGCTTTCAAATAAGCAAACAAAAAAGTGGACAAATCTAATAAATAATACATAGGGATACAAAATTGGGCAAGAAAAAATATAAAGGAAAGTAAGGCAATGATTACTACAGAAATTAAGAGAGTGGATATTTTGGGGGGAAGAAATGACTTGTTTTGAAAAGGATGAGGGCTTCTGGGGTAACTAGAAAGTTCTGGGTTCTTTTATGAGTGGTGGATTTAAAGGTGTTACAAATTCATTAGCTGTACGTGTATGTGTTGTAGCTGTTTTCTGAATTTGCGTTATACTTAATAAAAATTGTTGCTTTCTTTTTTAAGCTCTCATCCTCTTTGATTCTACAAACTAAGGATCAACTGGATTTCTGTAAATAGAGAAACATACGAGTCTCTTCCCATGTTCCTGTGAGTTCTCATCATTGCAATAAATGTTTCCTATTCAACTTCCATCTGCTTGTCTCCATTCATGAATTAAAGCAGATCTGTTTGAAGACAGATCAGAAAACTTTGGACGATGAACAACCTAAGGAAATAAAGAGGCCTGAGTTGTTCCTAGAAATATAATGTTCCTTTTATTTTATGTCTGTTAGGGTATTTTTTTTTTTTACTTTTTACTCCTTTATTAACATATAATGTATTATTAGCCCCAGGGGTACAGGTGTGTGAATTGCCAGGTTTACACACTTCACAGCATTCACCATAGCACATAACATACCCTCCCCAATATCCATAACCCAAACACCCTCTCCCTACCTCCCTCCCCCTGGCAACCCTCAGTTTGTTTTGTGAGATCAAGAGTCTTTTATGGTTTGTCTCCCTCCCGATCCCATCTTATTTCATTTTTTTCCTTCCCTACCCACCAAACCCCTAAGAATTACTATGTGCAGAGAAGAACTTTTTAAAGCAGATGGGGGCAATAATGATGTTATTATTATGGTATTTATTGTCACTGTGTGCCTGGGACTAAGTATTTAGTGAAGTTCATTAGATTTAATCACTACTGCAGAGAAAGGGGAACACTCTTACACTGTTGGTGGGAATGCAAGCTGGTACAGCCACTTTGGAAAACAGCATGGAGGTTCCTCAAAAAGTTGAAAATAGAGTTACCCTTTGACCCAGCAATCGCACTACTGGGTATTTATCCTAAGATGCAAAGATAATGATCCAAAGGGGCATGTGCACACGAATGTTTATAGCAGCAATGTCCAAAGGAGCCAAGGAGCCAAACCATGGAAAGAACCTAGATGTCCATCAACAGATGGATGGATAAAGAAGGTGTGGGGTGTGTGTGTGTGTGTGTGTGTGTGTGTGTGTGTGTGTGTGTATATAAAACAATGGAATACTATGCAGCCATCAAAAGAAATGAAATCTTGCCATTTGCAATGACATGGATGGAACTAGAGGGTATTATACTGAGCAAAATAAGTAAATCAGAGAAAGACAATTATCATATGATCTAATACAAGGAATTTGAGAGACAAAGAGGGAGGTTGTGGGGGGTAGGGAAGGAAAAAATGAAACAAGATGGGATCAGGAGAGAGACAAACCATAAGAGACTCTTATCTCACAAAACAAATTTGAGGGTTGCCAGAGGGAAGGGGGTAGGGATAGGCTGGCTGGGTTATGGGCATTGGGGAGGATATGTGCTATGGAGAGTGATGTGAAATGTGTAAGCCTGATGATTCACAGACCTGTACCCCTGCGGCAAATAATACATTGTATGTTAATAAAATAATTTAAAAAATACTTAATTCCTACAATAGCCCAAGGAGATAGATATGATTTTTCTTAGTAATTCTATATGATGTGTAGTGCTCTTCCTCTGAAAAGCCAACTGATGCTCAACTCTGGATCTTTCCACATGCTATTCTCTCTACCTACAATGCTCTTTTCCCCAACATTTTACCTACTGGCTCCTGCTCCTCCTTCAGGCCTTATCTTAAATGTTACATACTCCTCATTCCACCACTGGCTTTCTTTCACTTTCCGGTACCCTTTAAAAAATATTTCTAACACATTCAGCATTCATAAAAGCAACTGTCCAGTTCCTCATTTCCTGATCACAACCGTGGTAAAATCTTCCGAAAGTGATAGATTATCTGGATGACTGAGCCATCCTGGAATTCTTTTCAATAAATACCCAGCTGGAATAAGGCAATCTCTCTTGAGATACACATATATTTCATGAAAAAGCAAGTAATTGATACATAGGCCTGGCCAGGAAAAAAATTGCTCTTGTTAATTACTATAAAGAATAAAGAAAATAATGGTGCCAAATCCCAAGTGCCAACCTTCAGGCTGGGAAGGGAAAAAACTTGCCCTCTGTGCAAAGATAAAGCCAAAGAAAAGAATCTTAATTTCTCAACAAAACAGCTATACATGGGTTTTGGTCAGGTCATGTTTTATTTGCAATCTTTAAGCAATAATAAAGATGGCAAACAAAATGCTTCAGACCAGAGAAGAAAGAATAATACTAGCTGCATGCACTTAGTCCAGTGAGGAAGCATACAGAGCATTTCTAGAATTTATTTCATAGTTAAAATTTATGTTTAGCTTGGTTTTGTGGCTGCCTCTGTAGCCTGTATGTGCAAGGCATTATAAATACTATTCAGGGGTCCTCCCTCCCTCCCACACCCCATAGCATCAATCAAATTAACTGAGTAGCCATCAAAGTACTTTTGGAGGGTGCTCTGTGGCCCAAACCAGCTGCAGGTAAACCACTTGGCCACAGGAGCCATTCCATTTCCTCCTTAGTCTCCTTGCTCCCATGGTCTCCAGTCTGGAGACAACGTCCAGCCTCTCGATTTACGGGAACCCCTTGCCCACCTCCTGCGCGTGGGTATGCAAGGCCATATTTAGCTCAACCTACCCACAGTTCACTTCACCCAACCAGGTGAAGCCAGACACCAATGGAGCACAAAGAAGAAAAGGCTTTCTGTCTCAAGTATCTGTCTGTGTGAAGTTGGTGGCTTTTTAAAGGTTACCACTTTGGTGCCTACGCGTCAGATTCTTTGGGTGTTTAATTTAGAGGTGGAAAATATAGTCATCTAATGCCAGCAAGCAGAATTAAGAAGGCTATGATGTTTCAAGTAGAAAATAAAATAATTTGGGAATGGATATACATGTGTGTGCATATATATCTATAGGCATGCATATATACCATATGTGTGTGTGTGCTCAAACAATGAGGATGTGGCTTACTGCCAAACATTAAGAAAAGTTTTAAAAATTTATGATGCTTGGAAAAAGCATATGAAGACATAAATCTTAGATTTTTTCTCCCAATCAAAGCTAAACTACCAGAACAGGCACGCAAAACTTTAATAAAGTATAACCCAAGGAATTGAGAGTTTAATAGAAAACCTAAAATTAACAGCGGCCTCAACAATCATATCAGAACATGACTATTTAGTCAATGCTAACTACAGTACTGGTGACAATGGCAAAAGTGATTTTGTCTGTCACTTCCTGAGCACATTCCATGCATAAAGAACTGAGTAATGACCTTACCCTGAGATGTCACTGATTCATGCAAACGTGTGAGGTCATCAGTCTTCTTATCCTCTTTTTAAAGAGGAGAAAATTGAGGCACAGCAACATTAAGAAATCTCAGTGTTACCCAGCCATAATGTGGAGGGAGGGGGCCTAGATTATAGGCCTGTGTAACTACAGATTAGAGAACGAAAAGTGACGGCCATCAATATGCAGCCCCCCCATGAAATGGGAAGTGGGAAAGGAACAAAAACTGAATCTAGAATAAGAAAGAAAACTAGGAAGAACTCAGGGAATTTTCTAGATAATTTAGGCCCCCAAGGAGTCAATGTCATCCACAATTACAGCATAATCCATAATTATGGCAACATAAAGTTTTTGTGTAGTTGTAAATGATTTAGCATCTTTCATTGTGTAGAAGCAATCATTTGAGAAGTTGGAAACTCAGTGTATTAGTCATATGATTCCTAAAAACTAGCTTGCTTCATTTCAAAATTGAAAAATGTGGTCTCAGAAAAATAAGGCCAGTTGGCAAAATACACCAAAACTTTCCTATCTCCATGCAAATTGCACATTATCCTTAGTCTAAGGAGTCACCTTGGAGGCTGTTACTTATTCCAAAGAGCCAAGCTTTTCTCCAAGACATTTGGGAAACTAGCCTTTGGAACCATTTCCAAAGTCTGGCATATTTTTGTGACAAAGCAGCATAACTTGCCAGCAGCATAACTTAATAGTCTAAAATTGTCTTTTAGAACCAAGTGTGGGGAATAAGGCTGCTGATCAGAATAGCAAACCCTGGTTTTAGGAAAGAAACTTGTGCTGTGATTACAAAAGAGTAAGGTCTCTTGTGTGGCTTTTTAAATGGCCAAGGGAGTTCCAGAAAGCCTTTGAGTAATCACTGCCATGCAGGGAAATACACACAAGTTCCACTGGGTGATGGCTGAGAAGGGAAGTATGGATTTGGAAATGACAGTGTCAAAACTAGTCTATTTAAGATGGTGGCAATGATGCAGCCATCACACTCACACTGACTCAGTGCTCCCTCCAGGGTGCCTGGCACAGAGCAGGTGCCCACTGAACAGTTATGAATGACTCCAAGACTCCACCCATGTGTCAGTTAAACAATAAACAAACTCATTCCTAATGAGAAAATTCTCCACTCTTTACAATAGTTATCAGATCAAAGACCTGAACACTCACAATGGTATGGCTTCACCACAGAACTAAAATAGGAAGAAAAACCTGCTCTAAGGGTCTGCTGCTCATTTTGCCACCTTTTCCCAGATGTTTCCAGTCTGCAGACTGTGTTTCCTAAATGTGTGCATACAGGGTGCCTGCCACACAAGGCAGTTGCTCTGAGGGCAGGGTGGAATGAGGTTTCCTCTGCCCCCCTCACTATGCTGTCCAACTTGCTCTCAGGGCAGCCACTTCAAGCAGCTTCCAACGAGGACGGTTCCCTTCTGCAGCTGAAGGAAGAAAGAAAAAAGTAACCAGGGCACATCTTCACGTGCCGACAACAATGCCTCTTGCAGGAAAACCCTGTTCAAAAAAACCTCATAAGATCTAGATGATACAACCTCTATTGTCTGATTATTTGGCCATTTATTTATCCCATGGTTATTAATAATTAATAAATGATTATTATTTTATTATCTATTGGCACTGAAAGAGCAGCATTAAAATATAGACCATCACTTCCAAGGAGGTCACTCTCAGTTGGAACACACTCCCACTGCTCTCTCTGAGCTCCCAGCATGCACTGCTGCCCGGGTGGGCAACCCTCTTTCCTCCGGGACACAGCTCCCCAGTCCCTCACTCTCTGTGCCAGGCAGCAGCTCCCAATCCACAGAAATGCTATGGGAGCTTATTTTCCATTCTGCTTACTTTCCATAATTCATTTATTCAGTTAGTCAAAAATATTTATTAAATACCTACTGAGGGCCAACCCTGTTCTAGTTGCCTTCACCTCTGAGCAGTTTGACCTCAGTACTTCGGGAATCCATGTATGAACCACTCAGTGGAGCCCTACCTGAAGTCATAGAAGTCCATTCATATAACATTAGCGGTATTTGCTTTATAATTTGGGGGAACATGTGAGTATTTTTTATCTCTTTGTCACACAGAACTATAATTGTACCAGATGATGGAAAAGCCCTTGCAGAGGGTCACTGCCTCTTGTGTAAAGAATGCTTGTGAACAGTTCGGGTGAAATTCTGCCAATAAATACAACAGTGGCAAAAATAATAAGTGATTTCAGATATAAGTAATTAAACAAAATAAACATCATAAGTAGACATCTTGCCTATTTTATCTATACCTCCTGTAAGTTTATATATTTAAACTTGAAAATTTTTTGTGAAATTTTTCTTTGAGAAACAGTAGATGGCTTACAGCTTACCGTAGGGTACTTACATTTGAGTATATATAGTGACATTTCCTGACTCATAAATGATGGAAGAAAGTGCTTATCAGAACCAGAGAAAGAGCCCAGCCCTCAACCTGAAGACATTTGCAGGGAATACCAACAAAGCTGCAGGAACTGGCTTAGGTAGAAAGAGTCAGGCTGTCTTTGCTTAGAATGTTCATCTTCTGAACTTATACTGCTGCCTAGTCCAACCTATTAAAAAAAATCTCTTTGGGTTATATTCCCCCATCTCTTAGTATGCCTTACATTATGATTATGTCCTTATGATTTTTTTCTATCCATTAGACATGGTGAGGGAGAAACAAGAACCTGGTCCTAGAAACCCAAGGGTTTAGTATAAAACCTGACACAAATGACTGTGGAATGAATATATAAGTGATATATATAAGTGAAATTTGGCTTTCATAAGCATTGAAAACATAGAGATATGTATGACCTTATTTTTATTTTTATGTGGGATAAACTAAGCCTAAAGAATTAAAAACACTATAAAACCTGTTAAAACTGAAAAGAGGGTGCTCCTATTACCTATAATATACCTCGTGGACTTCCTAGCTCCTAAAGATGCACTTTTAACTACCACCCTGTCTCAAACATTGGATTCTAGTGTACATGTGGCAATTCCTATGAAGTGAAATTTTACCCAGGTGACAAAGCCACAGTCTAGTATGCTCCTAATCCCTCATTTAGAGTAAGGGGCAAAATAACCTTGAAAGATGACAAAAAGGGTAAAGTCATCATTAAGCCAAGTTAAGAGAGGTGCAGTTCATTCAGAAATTATAGGCCCATTTATGATCAGACTCAGGCATCCAGGAGACATACGTACATTTCAAGGTTATATTGTTTAACTGTTAACATGTTTAAATTTGCAGTTTTCTAATTTTTCACAAGGATCCTTTCACAGCCAAAAACGTACAAGCAAAATAAAAACAAGCCTGCTGGTAATGACACAGGGACACAGAGTGCTTCATTTTCAACCCATATAACTGATTTTGACAGCACAACAGGAACCTAAAGCGCTATAGTCCACACTGCCAAAGAATGGCTTTAGCAGGAAAAGGGCAAAACTGCATCCAAATGAGAACTGACAACGGATATCTGAAAAAAATGCAACTTTATATTTAAGGCTAGAATAATTTCCACATCTTCCTCTAAAACATTCTTCATCTAATTTAGATTTGGGGCATAGCATTATGTGAGTTTATAATCAGAAGTCAATGTAGATCCCAAAGTCAAAAAGTGATAGAAGGAAATATCACTATACCTGTCATAAACATTTTTCAAGTTTGCTTCACATCAACTTTTTTAATGAAGTGCAATGTTTTTTAAAGATTTTATTTACTTATTTGAGAGACAGAGATCACAAGCAGGCAGAGAGGCAGGCAGAGAGAGAGAGAGGAGGAAGCAGGCTCCCTGCTGAGCAGAGAGCCCAATGCAGGGCTTGATCCCAGGGTCCTGAGATGGAGCCCCGCATCGGGCTCTTTGCGCTGTATGGGGCCTGCTTCCTCCTCTCTCTTTGCCTGCCTCTCTGCCTACTTGTGATCTCTGTCTGTCAAATAAATAAATAAAATCTTTAAAAAAAAAAAAGGTATATCAGAAGTAGAAATTTCTTGGTCAATCATTCTAAAACAACTGCTTTTTAATCAAGTGGCAGGTACAAACCCATTGCAAGATGCTCAGGTGAATTCTTATTCAGCAAAGATAATTTTATGCTTAATAAAGTGTTACTGCAGAGTTTTTTCAACCTCAAACTGTAATCAAAGAGCTGATTGCATATCTCACTTATTAGCACTGTGAATTGTCTATATCAGCATTTACCTAAGTTCCGCAAAATACTAACTCTTTGCAATGTTAATAGATGTTCCAGGAAAATAATCTTTTTGTTAAATGATTTGGAGAAATTTTGGATTAAAGAACATTAAATGTGACTACAGAACTTCTCAGAGTCTTTACTATGCTAATATGCACAGTGGCTCTCCAAGTGAAGAACAGAGTACATACTATTTTCCAAAGCATTTGACAAATGGAACTCTTTCTTCTAATGGTATCTAATAGAACTTCACTTTGATAAACATGTTTTGAGAAATGCAAACCTAGATAGTATCAACCCGGTTTTTGTCAAATTAGTCTCTTTCCATTTTCCCACAGTTCATTATGACCCACGTAGTTGAGGGGGGGAAATAGCCTCTATGACACAGTGGCTTATTGAAATAATAGTCTATTTCACCAACAATTACATTTAAAAGCCACATAGCTCCTGCCCTTGAGAAAGAAGTCTGTAACCCAGGTGGCTCAATTCTGAGGAGTTCCTGCATTGTGTATCTTGTGTCCAGGCTGTCACTGTTCTAATCTTTATCTTCTACTTAAGAAGTAGCAACTGGTGGATGTGTTATTATAACCGACTACTCTGAGGAAAGAAAACATAATGTTTTAGTGCACATTGCAAAAGTCTTCTCAAAATGGCAGGCATGGCACTTCAGGTAGAGAACAGAAAGAGTTTAGAATAAATGATACTTATAGCCAAATAACATATTACAAGGCTACTATTGAAGAAGACCAGTGGATTCCCAACTGGAGGACGTCCTTGACACTGAAATGAATGCTCCACTAGGGTAGCAGTTGGCCATGAGTTGCCCTCTTGGATGGTACCTTTAATCATCATATGCAGGCACCCTCCAGTTAGTCTCAGGATGCCAGGATTTCAGAGTTGAAAGGGTACAAGCCCTTTGTTTTATAAATGAGAAAACGGGCTCAAAGAGGAAAAAGAACAACAACAACAAAAACTATGTGCCCAAGGTCACATGGCTAATTAGTGATTGAGCCTAGACTACAACCCAGATCTCCAACTCCCTGGGTACTCTCATCCCCACTCACTCAGATCCTTGTATTCCATGGAAGAACTGTGATTCAGATAGCGTTCTGGAAGCTTTTGCTCTGGCTTGCCAGAGCCAAGGTTCCAGCTGTAGACACATTCTCATGGTTACCTCTTCCCAATGGTCTTCTTCTATTCCAGAGCAAGCAGCCACCAACGAACACATAATCTGGACTTGCAGAGCTACTACAAGTCAGATATGCCAGGGAAGGACATCTTTGCCCAGAAGAAAAGATCTTGAAATATTCAAGGGTAAAGAATCTTGTATTACCAACAGTTAAATCCCCCTATAGCACAGTACCTGGTATAGAGAAGTCCTCAAAAAACATCATTGGGACTACTTCAGAACTCAGGACAGACTTCTGCATGCCTTTAAGAAACATTTTAGTCTATCTCGTTAGTTAAAAGAAACTTATCCACTATCCCATAAAATTCATGTGAAGCCTCTTTGCCCAAGTTTATACAACCTAATTTTTTCCATTTTTGGAATAGCTTGACCATCATTTTCACTGTTGCCATAGTTATTGGGGCTAGTGAGCATATAAAGAGACAGTTTGCACAGGAGAGAGGGGTTTCCCACTCAAGATTGGGACCTGGGAAAGAATGCCAGTTCTTTCTCTTGTTCACATCACCAAGTCTCAATCTTCTCAACTGTACAATGGTTCCAAAGATGATAGCTACCTCATTCATTTCTTAGGAAGATTGAACAAGTCAATATGTATACAGAGCTACTTGGCCAACCAAGATTGGTTTTTAACAGCTATTTGTATTTTTCTTAAGGTTTTATTTATCTTCACACAGAGAGAGAAAGAGACAGTGAGCATACAAGTAGGCAGAGCAAGAGGGAGAAACAGGCTGCCCACTGAGCAGAGAGCCTGAAGTGGGGCTCTATCCTAAGATTCTGGGATCATGATCTGAGCTGAAGGCAGACATTTAACCAACTGAGACACCCAGGCACACCAACAGCTGCTTGGATTGAAAAGAAGTATGAAGCTGGGTAGGTAAGAGTCCTAAGATCAGTGGCGTGTATCTGCCATGATAATCAAAGGGAGCACCGCATGCATATCAGATACTCATTGGAGATGACATGGTATGCTGCCCGGATTCCTTTTCAGGACGAAGGCATTCCTTCCCCAGCTGCTGTCATGGATGTGCTTTCCAAGGTTTTGCCCTCCCCTGGGGTTGACCATATCCACTCACTTGTTGATGAGAGATAACAAAGGCTCAGCCTTCTTATCTAAATTGGGGTCAACTCCTTCCAAATGGCCACCCCAACTCCATAGGTTATGGATGGAAACTGCTGAGCCTCCCTTGCAACTATATTGCAGTTTAACTTCTCCAGTGCCTCTAGCTTCTCTCCCTTCCTGAGAGTACCCCCCACCACAGTAGGTTTCCTGCATGTTAATCTCACTCTCAGTTTCTCAGGGAACTCAACCAAAGACATTACCCTTGGAATAGTTCTTTGCTCAATAAAAAACAGCAACTAGTATTCTAATTGATGACATATTTAAGCAATCTATACTTCTTTTCCATGAAAAGAGACTTTCTGAGTTCCTTTACAGGTGACATCCTCATTGTTGGATGAGGAAAGTGGCAAAGATATAAATAAATTAAACTGATCTTTTTTAAAAAAAAAAAAGATTTATTTAATTATTTGACAGACATCACAAGTAGGCAGAGAGGCGGGCAGAGAGAGAGGAGGAAACAGGCTGCCTGTGGAGCAGAGAGCCTGATGCGGAACTAGATCCCAGGACCCTGGGATCACGACCTGAGCCAAAGGCAGAGGCTTTAACCCACTGAGCCACGCAGGTGCCCCTAAACTGATCTTTATTTAGCATTTAAAAAGTCCTAAGCTACGTAGTTTGTTCTCATAATTTTCTTCACCACCGATTGGCTACTTTTTTAGTTATTCTAATTTTAAAGACATAAAAGAGTCACAGAAGATGATAGAATACCCTGTTCATTAGCTTTGCATAAAACTTAGTTTATTGTGAGAAATCATTTCATGTTATCTTAAATGGCCAATCTAATATCCATTGCTGAAAGAGCATAGGCCCAAACTTGGGGCTTATGGGTTAATGGTTCAAATCCTACTGAAGGTAGACGTATCTTATGGAACCAGTGGGTTGTACAAAGCACACTGGACAGGGAGGCAAAAAGCCTGGGATTTGGTCTCCCCTCTGCCAATAACTCCCTCTGGAAACTGGGGACGTTCGTGTGCCTTTTCTGGGCCCTCCTTTCCTCATCAGCAAAGCAAGGGCCTTGTATTAAATAAAATCTAAGGTCCTTTCTAGTAAGAAAAACTTACGATTGCTTAACCTTGCAGGGTTTTTCCAGGCAGCATAAATAAGATGTAGAGGGAAAGTGTAATACCAGAGAAGAAATGAAAAGTGTCATAAATTCAAATTACTAACTTCCCAAATGTGTATTACAGGAGAGACTATTAAATGACTAGGAACAGATTTTTATAGTTGTATTTTCCTTTTGTAAGATTTCCATCTAAATCATTGCCCATGTCATTGATTGTCATTTCCTTAATCTGGAGTGTTTGAATATACAGCTTAGCAATGCTTTGGACAGGCCATAAGTCAAAGTTAACATTTTAAAAAAATTAACCATGCCCAGGTCTCTACCTTGCATAGAGACATGCTGAAATACCAACATCCATTAGAAAGAGGTTATTGATGTTGGGATGACATGCACTGTGATTTGCAGGTACCCCCCCCATGGCTAACCTCTGGTAGCCATATCTCAGGGTAAACGTGCCATAATTACCCTGGCCAGGAAGAGCTGGTTTAACTGTACTGGCTCTTTAGATGTATGCTGAACATGACTGCCCTTTAGGGATTTCCAGAGTCCATGTGTGTGAGTTATCATGTGAATTCTACCTTTGAAATAAAAGTAAGATGGTATGCTATCAGAATTATTTTTTTCAATCCCTTGCCTTCAAAGTGTGGGTTCCTCAGTAATACCTTCATTGTATCTACTTCGAAAATTATACCACACTGCTATAGATTCAAGTAAAATGGAAAGACGTACAGAAGCTCCCAAGCACACAACCTAAAGGTCTCATTTCTCAGTGGCTTTTAAAGCACAACTTCTGGTCCAGAAACTTTTGCCTGGGGAAGCAATTTTTTCAGTTTCCAAAAGCTGAGCTTTAGTCTGTCCTTCACAGGAAAGATTTGCCTCCTCAAAGCTTTGCCTTTAATGAGACCTACGATTGCAGATGAGTCAATGAACCACTCTCTGAGGCTCAGTATCCCCATCTATAAAACAAAAACACACAAACTTGCCTCACCCAATCCTCAAGGTCAATGGGAGGATCCAGTCTGAAGATCATCCCATGGAAGCACTTTGAGAAGCACCCAGGGCTCTAGCTAAAATGTGTGGTTGTCGTTATGACTAACCTGATCATCTGCAGTAAATTTTAAAAAACATATTAAGGGATGCCTGGGTGGCTCGGTTGGTTAAGCGGCTGCCTTCGGCTCAGGTCATGATCCCAGCGTCCTGGGATCGAGTCCCACATGGGGCTCCTTGCTTGGCGGGGAGCCTGCTTCTCCCTCTGCCTCTGCCTGCCACTCTGTCTGCCTGTGCTCGTTCCCTCTCTCTCCCTCTCTCTCTAACAAATAAATAAATAAAATCTTAAAAAAAAAAAAATAAAATAAAAATATTAAAATGATGTCTCCAGTTTATGGCCCAAGCCTCACTTCAAAGTAAGCCCAGAGGTCAGAGTTAAAGGTAAACAGAGGGGGTGCCTGGGTGGCTCAGTTGGTTAAGCATCTGCCTTCGGCTCAGGTCATGATCCCAGGGTCCTGGGAGAGAGTCACACTTGGTGCTCTCTGTTCACTGAGGAGCCTGCTTCTCCCTCTCCCTCTGCCTGTTGTTCCCCCTGCTTGTGCTCTCTCTCAAATATATAAATAAAATCTAAAAAAAAAAAAAAAGTGGGGCACCTGGGTGGCTCAGTGGGTTAAGCCTCTGCCTTCGGCTTAGGTCATGATCTCAGGGTCCTGGGATGGAGCCCCGAATCGGGCTCTCTGCTCAGCAGAGAGCCTGCTTCCCTCTCTCTCTGTGCCTGCCTCTCTGCCTACTTGTGATCTCTGTCTGTCAAATAAATAAATAAAATATTTTTAAGAAAGTAAACAGAGGAAAGGCAGGTTCTACAAAGCAAGCCCCCACTCTTTCCCTAGAGCCGAGGCACACCTATGAACACTTCTAAATCTCACTAGAGAACACAGAGGGATGCACGCTGCCTTTCCCTTATCAATTTATATTTCAGGGACCAAAAAGAGAAAATGGAATTATATCTTAAAAATAGTCTGATCCTCTTTAGGAACCTCCTTTGAAATGAATAAGAGATTACCATATTATTCCAGCAAGATTCCTTTCTCCATCCTCCATCCCCTCAAGCTTTGTCATTCCAGAATATTCAGGACTCTGCTTCCATAATAACAATGATTTCATTTGACAAATATGTCACATTTCATTCTGTAGGATCTTCAGCCTTCGACAAACAAACATTCACTTTGCTGAGGACTAAAAGCCACTAATGGAGTGAAACCTGAAAACCCTTCAGAAAAGAATAATGAACCTCACTCTGTCTCCAGGGGGTAATTTAGTAGGTAGATTAGGCAACACTTGATTAAGGGTAAACCTCTCCTTTCCATAGAAATATATTGTGTTTGTATAGAGGGGCTGTATGAAGTGGAGGATTAGGTCACAAATCCTCAAGAAAAAGCAGAAGATGTTTCTCAGAAGAAACATGCGACTTACGGCACATTTGGAAAAACAAGTAATACTTTATTGGAAGGAAAGAAGAAAAACCCCACATACAACAGTTTTATTTACACGATTTCACTTAGCTTCTTGGAACCTTTCTAACAAATGGTTAGTTCCCAAATACATTGCACAGGATGCCTTGTCACCCCTGACAGCCTGTGAGTTACTACAAAGAGTAACGACTCAACTCAAGGCTACCAGAACTGATTGTCAAATAAGATTTTCTGAGACTGCCTATAGGGAGCTGCTACAACAAAAAGTCGTCTTTGGCTCATGAGGGATGAGAGTGTGAAAGAAAAACAAATGTCAACATAAATCCCCAAGGAAAGAAAGCACTTCTGTGCTAAACCTCAGTCCTACCCTCCAATGTTCTGTGTCCTCTGCGGACCTGCAAATACTTGAGTATGTCTTGTTGTCTGAAACAATGTTCTTGTTGTCTTGTTGTCTGAAACCGTGAACAGAATCTGGAAATATTGGATGTAGCTCTGTCCACATTTCAACAACACGACAGAATTTATTCACAGTTTAATGGAACATCCCAATCTCTACCCATCAACATAGAAAATGGCAAGGCAAACAAAACATCTTGCAGTATTAAAAAGATCATACTAAATTCTAAAGCAAATTTGAACAAATGTGGATTTTTCTTTTAAACCTGTGTTCAGATGACTTTTCCCATCTTTCCATATGTTAAGCAAGATGGCTGAAATGGAGCCTCCCTAAATCACTCTACACTGTGCCTACTGAACAGCCATGAAAAACCAGGTACTAAATAAACCTGTTTTGACAATGATGAATCTCTTAACACTGCTGGTCAGGTTTCTTCTAATGGCAGTACTTAGAAGTGTACCATAACACATGAAGATAGATCACAGTTTGAGTAACAATTTTAAGCTTAGGGAACTGAAAGAGAAATGAACTTAACTCAATGACTTGGAGAGATGAACATAGAGATATGGGGCTTAAAAATTGCTACTTAGGTCATACGTGTCCCTCTGCAAAGAAACAACGTATCAACGCTTAGGAACTTCATAATGAACTATATGTTTTGCTGAAAGCAATACATTTTTTTTTTTTTTTGAGGTTTATATTGTTTGTTACACTTCCTCGGTTAGCTGCCTCCAACTCCACCTGGAGAAACAAAGTAAAGGAAGTCCCTTTGGAAAAAAGATATGGATATATAGACTTGTAAAAATTGAAAAATAAAATTGTCTTTCTAGCTTTTCTTATTTTTTAGAACTCTACTAAAAGGACAAAAATAAATGGGAACATTCATTTGCTTTTTAAACTGATCACACTTGGGTTTAACCACAGGCAGAGAGGAAACTTTACAGCTCCCTGGGAACCTATAATTTGGAAACGGAAGCACACAAGAACAGACTTTTAGTTTTCAGGCAATAAATTGAAGAGAATTCTGCAGACATACAACAGAAAAAGAGCATAAAATATTGGCTTGCACATTTCTTAGAATGTTAGTTCATTAACTCGATAACTGCACAAGGAAAAATGCAGCCAAAATCTACAAAGATGTCCAATGGGATTTCAAATTGGCATATTTACTCAGCAAGAAATAGCTAGAGTTTGGGGGCGGGGGGTGGGAAAGCATCCCATTCTGGTAATGACGATTTAGTGTGAATCTCTGGAAAGACACCTTGTTGAAAAATCTCCATGCAGTCTCTAATGGGACACACAGAAGCCCAAAGCCCCAAAGCCAGACATAAATATCATCCTCCATAATCTGTGTCCTGGGAAATAGTTCTATAGAATTATACAAAAAAACATGATCTTTTACATTTATCTTTCACACACAATTCAACCTAAACTTGAAAAATGTTTTAATTTTTCCTCCTTATTGCCCAATATGTTGTTTAATGCTTTATTGGAAACTTTCATTTACTGGTGTGTGCTCTGTATCTGTATTACTCATCAGTATAAAATAGTTGCAAAGGATTTGTTGGACTCCCAATGGTCACTGTCTTCTGTGGTTAAATGCTCATTATCAGTCTCTCTGGGGGAAAGCTCTAGTAACTGAACCCCACATAGATCAGGTACTGTGCTAGGCCCTTTCATAAAGCTCATTTTATTTAACACTCTCAAGGCAATAGAGATTGTAATTCCTTCTTTTTTTAAATTTTTTTTCAAAGATTTTATTTATTTACTCGACAAAGATCACAAGCAGGCAGAGAGAGAGGTGGAAGCAGGCTCCCCACTGAGCAGAGAGCCGGATGTAGGGCTTGATCCCAGGACCCTAAGATCATGACCTGAGCTGAAAGCAGAGGCTTAACCCACTGAGCCACCCAGGTGCCCCTATAATTCCTTCTTATAGATGAAAAAAAAAGTGAGAGTCAGAGAGGTTCCCTACCTTACTCAAAGTCCTGAGCTAATAATACCAAGGGCCAATATTTAAAAACTGGACAGTTCAGCTCCATGGTTCTTGATCTTTCCCTTCTTGCTCTCCTTGCCAAATTCTCCAAAGCATGATGTAAGAAGTTAATTCAAGAAACTCTCTATTCTTATAGATTGTGAGCATTTCCTCTGAGGAATAATAATTCAAGGTATTTTCAGACAAAAAAAGGACTCAGGACAATTACATTAAACTGCCCTCTCTCTTGGATGAATTAAGATGAGCTAGCCAGGGTGCTAGTCTCTTTACTTACATCATGTGAACCCAGTGGGACCAGAGTACAGGGGTGCACAGTAGAGGCTACTACAATCAAATGGTCAATTCATCTGCCCATGTGTTTCACTAGATCCAGAGTGTTCTAAAAAATGCACCAAATCTATAGATTTCACATAAAATTTTATATTTTATGGCAATCAGATGGTCCCTCAAATCTAGGCTCACCTTTCTGGCAGCATTCAGTCAAAGCTTACTGGTCTCAATCCCTTTGATGAGCCTTGGGTTCTTGGGTTCCTCACAGTCCCTACCATCCTCTATCAGACCTGTATACTAAGACCCCTGTAGCTGTAATTTTTCATTATGTTTATGTTACTGGTTTTTTTTTTTAATGTAGAGAAATGTTTCTCCAAATGTTGTCTTTGTTGATAGTTTGAAGGACTGGTCTTCAGTCCTTACCCTTCCTTGTATCTCCTCCCTTTAAAATGGTCTCTTCATGGGTAGAGTATACTTCCCTAATCTCCACTTATTTGCTCACCCATGTGCCTTGCTTTGGCCAGTGGTGGGGGCGTGGTGTGAAAATCACAGTGTCAATTTAGGTCCAGGCCACCTGAGACCTTGAGAGATTTTGCTTACTCTATTGTGCTCCTGCTACTGTCATCAGAAGAGTTTCCCCAGTGGCACTGACCCCCTTCAGCCTGAGTCTTAGAATAAACATTTGTAGAATGGAGCTGCCCCAGCCACCCGAAGACCTGCAATGAGAAACAGGAATGCCCACTTAAGCCCACCCTGGAAAAGCTGAGCCACTTGGTCTGAAAAATCTGTGACAATAACTATTGATGCTTTAAAGTCAATAAGCTTTGGGATGATTTGCTACATAGCATTATTATGGCAATTGCTAACTGATACATCTCTACCAAAAATTTAAATTAAGACATGCTGAAAGAATGAAACATCATAATTTTTTCTACATGAAAACCTGTTTCTTGTTTACTCTAATAGCCTAGACCCTGGAGGCATCTGAGTTTGCAATTCCTTCCATAAAACTATAAACTTAAGAACCAAAGAAGGTTGGGTTTGTGAAATGTTTCTTAGCATGACTGCATATCCAGATTGCACTGAAATAGCCCAGTTTTTGCCTGCTGCTGTTATGTCCTGGTTTGAATACATTCATTCAGCTTTGTCTCCAATTTTCATAACTAGTTGAATCTCTTCAATTTCTCTTTTGGAACCTCGTCCAACAGCTATTGTTGTTGCAGAAAATACTGTACCTGAGAGTTTTTGGATATGATAGTTATTTGGTTGATTGAAATCATTAAGTCAGCATGTCCAACCCTTACAAAAAACTAGAATAGAATGAACCAAATTTAGTAGGTGCCAATCCCACAACTACTAACCAATCAACCAACTTTCCAGCCAGCCAAACTGGATCCCAGTTGACAGACATTTATTAAAAGGCTGAAGAAGCTAACTCATAAACAGGAAATACTTAAAACAACAGTGATATTAAAAAAGCAAATGTCCCGAGAAAGTAAAGTTCTGTCTTCAGAAAGCAGTAATTACTGCATCTGAGTACATCTGCTTAGCAATCCAAGAAAGTGGGAGTTTCACTCTCTATTAACCTTAACCAGAGACATTTTCATCAAAATTAATCGTGATTAGTTTTTATTGCATTTCAAATGCTATCCTTTATTTGGGGTGGTCAGGAATGCAACTAAGCAATTCCAGACCATGCTATCTTTTATGAATAGGTCTATGAGGTAGTTATCAAGAGGCCCCTTATAAAAATATTGCTATGCAAAAGTTCATGAGTCAAAGCAAGACATTAATTTCCATAACTAGTGTGTCCTTAGAAAAGAAATGACTATATATAGAAAAGACAGCAAGTCTGATGCTCAAAAAATATCAAGAGTAGAACTGTATAAATGCCCACGCATATCATAGACAACAATTTCACAAAAATCTTCCTTTTACCTTTTCCTTGTTATCATAATAACAATTAATCATTAATACTTGTGAGCATAGCTTGTGCCAAGTATAATTCTAAATTCTTTACATGCATTGACTCTTTAATCCTCAGACCAACCCTGGAGTAGATGCAATTATTATTATTTTCATATTATAGATGAGGAAACTGAAATAAGGAAGAGTTAAGTCACCTGCCCAAGGACATTCAGCGAGTAAATTCTGAAGCTTGGAATGAATCCTGGGCATTCTAGCCCCAGAGTCAGTTAAAGAAAGATAGTAACACTAACCTCACTGAAAACTGACACACCAATCAATCAGTCTGTTATGTTTTGTGCCTTCCTGTAGCTTGCTCTATGCAGACTCTATACCTTTGTTGACAGTTCTCTTGCCTGGAGCACCTTCCCTACAGCTGTGTCCCTCCCATGTCAGCTCTAATCCCACCTGCTCCATGAAGACTCTCTGCCACTCCACAGTTTTCTTGTCTTTTAGAACTCTGTTCCCGAAATCTCACCATCTAAAGATGGTCAGATTTAAGTTTGAGTCCTGGCTCTGCCACTTACTAGTTAAGTAATTTTGGCCAAGTTATGCAACCTCTCAGAGCCTCCTTCTTCTCATATATCAAATGGGATAACAGGTTATCTATCCCATAAGATGCCTATGGTGGATCTCTATGGTTTTACTGTCCAGCATCCCTTCTAGTAACACACTCCATTCTATCTTGTGTGAGGTCACTTGTTCCCATTCTCAGCCCATAGGATTTGGGTGTGGCTAACCTGTATCCCCTAGGCTCTAGGTGATCACATCTTGGCCTGGCCAATATACTCATTCTTTCAGTTTGAACTTTTTCTAGAACCACTAAGAAAGAACCTTTCTCCTCTCTGAGCATGACTATACTCACAGTGGAGGCTGGCTGCTGGTGGCCATGACTGGCATCACTGTGGATTCTTTTAAGAATCAAACAACAAAGAGCAGAGCACACCTATGAGTAGGATGGAGACAGATTCCTGATGCCATTGTGGGAATATCTGAGTGTAGTCAGGCCTGCAGTCCACCTGGCCTTTTTAGTTAATTGATTCCCTTTTTTGCTTACTTCAGATTGACTTGTGTTCTTATCAGTTACAACTAAGGGTCCCAACTAACCCAACTCATAAGAATTAAAAAGGTGCTGGAGCGCCTGGGTGGTTCAGTCGGCTAAGCATCCACCTTTCTGCTCAGGTCATGATCCTAGGGTCCTGAGATTGAGTCCCGCGTCGGGCTCCCTCTCAGCAGAAGTCTGCTTCTCTCTCTCCTGCTTGTGCTCTTTCTCACTCGCTCTGCTCTCTCTCTCAAATAAATCTTTTTAAAAAAAGAATTAAATAGGTGCTGTAAACTACACAGCACCCAGTAAACTGAAAAGTTCAGTAAATGATAACTACTACCTTGATTATTCCTCTACATTAGTTTCTCGAAGGCTGACTTGTTTTACCAAATGTAAAATCACCAACATTGTGGTGAGGAACAAATAAGAATATGTGCCTGGCAAAGCAATAAAATGTTCTACAGGTTTAATTCTCGTGATCTCAGTCTCTAGGCTCCAATCTAATATGTCATATGATTGGTGGGAAAACTAAGACCCAAATCCTGGGACAAGAATATTGAGAAAGCTATGGATTCAATAAGCTACCAGTCCATGCTCAGGTATTCCCAAGTCTGAACAAAGGACCTGATGCTACTATTGTTCTAACCAAATCAACCATCCGTCCAAAGGACCTTGATTGAAACCATTAAGGCACCTTTAGGACACAGAGAAAAAAGAAACTAATATTGACTAAGTAACCTACATGTGCCATGCTCTGTGCAAGACATTTTCTTGTATTTCCTACTCTAGAATAATTATTTATTTCCCTTTTGGTCAATTAAAAAGATGAACTGAATACATACTGAAACTATCTAACTCCTTCTATCTCCAAGGAGGAAACCTAATAAATAACTGAAGAAAGACACTAATTAATAAGCAAAATTTAACATAAACTCCGGCCAAGCTGAACTTGAACTGTTCTGTTTAAAGGCACACTGGAATAAATAAAGGAACTTCAAAGCAAATGCCCTGTTTTAGCTTGAATGTTTTATTGAGCACATGAGGAGAGCTCCTTTGCCAAAAATAGGGATGGTTAATGAGGAAAAATTGGTGTTTTCAGTCAGCCAGTTGGTTCTGAGATAGGCCTGTCCATTCAGAGATAACTACATTACACAGAGAAGACAGAATAATGATCTGTCTGAGAGCCTCAGAGTTTTGAACAAAACAAAACCAGTTTTGTAAACTGAGATCAACTTAATGCATCCTTTTTCAAATACCTTCTGTGATAATATGCATACATTTCTCTTCTACTAACGCCAAAACCACTGAAATATAATTCTAAAAGGAGGACATTTTTATGTTTTGAGCTTCTTGCCAACTATATAAACGCAGCCCTTACCTTTTAAAGTGAGGTATAGAAATCAATAGACTGTGTAGTATTATAGTTTCCACCATAATCAGCTCTTCTTGGGCACCATTCTGAAAATGATGCTCCATAGCTATAAAGACCTATTGGGTTCTCTGGGAGTACACTGCTAGTATTGGACTCAAAGCTAAGGTAAGTCCCCCATTTCTGTTTGTATTTTTCCACAGTAATGGGTATATGTCAGAGACAGTCAATCTTCAATTATCTAGGTTTTAAGAGGAGAAGCCTGAGCTCACCTGCAAGTGTTGTGAGTTGTCAGCCATGCTATCTTCTCGCCTACGGACTTCTTCCAGTAATTGGGCATTTTTCTTCTTTTCCAACTGTTGGTTGTGCTTGAGGTTAGCCACCTTCTTATTCTGATCCTTCATATGCCTGAGAAAAGTCAGCAGAGTGTGGTTAAATCCAACCCCTGGAAGATCATATGTTATCACAACAGAAGTACGAAAGATAGAATACTTTGATAAGGATTCAGAAAAAGTTGGAACTTCAGAATATTCCATTAATTCAACCACAAGTATGTATTGAGCACCCACTTAACGCCAAGTGCCAAGATGGCACTGGGGCTGCCATTGTGAATGAGACATATATAGTCTTCACCCAACTCATGGAACTTGAAGTCCAGTGGGAGTGACAGACCAGTATCAAGGAGACACAACTTAGATTTCCTAAAGGAGAGGAAATAAATCACGTGCTGTGACAGATGATGATGTGCATTTCATGTGTGGACAGGCATGGCACAGGAAGATGACTTTAGGTACTGTGGCCAGGAAATCTCCCTAAGGAGGCAAGACAGTGGGAAAGACTCCAAGTGACCAGCCAAGAAATCACCAGTGGAGATATGCTCCAAGTAGAGGGAGCAGCAAGTGAAATTCCCCAAGCAAGAAGGGACCAACTACTTCTAGGAACTAGAAGGCTGCAGTGAGGCTAGCCCAGGGCAAGGGGGATGAGAACCCACTCTTCCTGGGGACCTGGGACTGCAAAGGTAGGCAGTACTCAAGGAACACAGGGCCCCTGGTCTGTGACGGGGCATCTGTTTTCTTCTAAGTGGTTGCTCATCTAATTATTATTGTTCTTTTGGATCATGTTCCCATTCTGAGATCATAATCCATTACTTTGATTTTAAAATAACAATTACAAGGCTCCAATCAAATACATTGTCATCACTTAGCTCAAACAGAATAACACTTTGGCTAATCATCATGTTATGTAAAGCCCTGGTGCTTGGAATAAAAGTTCTTAATGAATCTATAGGATGTCAAAGTGCAAAATCATAAAGTGATCAAGTGAGTAAAAGACTAAGGACAA
This sequence comes from Taxidea taxus jeffersonii, assembly GCA_003697995.1. Lineage (NCBI taxonomy): Eukaryota > Metazoa > Chordata > Mammalia > Carnivora > Mustelidae > Taxidea > Taxidea taxus. The sequence goes on along the minus strand of RCUC01122208.1, from coordinate 23,107 downwards.
AGGATGGGTTAAAAGAGTGGGAGGAGGAGTTCTAGGCTTAATGTGGACAATTTCACCAGCAGCGTTTAGCAAAACATTCCACAGATTTAGGCAACCATGTCCATGGCAGCTGGTATAAATCTAATCTCACACGTGAGGAGGCAGGAGGGCAGTACAGAGGGCTTGGGAGCACTGATTCCAAAAGAGGAGGGCCACAGAGCAGAATCTTCTGGGATCCTTCCAACTCTCTCCCACCCCCTATCCCCAGGCATTGCTAAGTCAGCCTCTGTCACTGAGCTCTGACTCCCAAAGCAAGCAAGAGAAAATCACTGCTCTCAAGGAAATGTACACAAGATGAGAACTACATGATACACAGCAAACATGTCAAATTAAAACAATTACTAATCAAATGAATGCCATGCTTAAGAAGAAATATTTATTTGTAGTCCTCATAAAATTATATACTCCCCTACTCCCTCTCACTCCAAGAAAATGAACATCAAGAGAACTTATTAAACTGAATGATCTTCTATCAGAAATACTGCTGACGGGATGCCTGGGTGGCTCAGTTGGTTAAGGGGCTGCCTTCGGCTCAGGTCATGATCCCAGCGTCCTGGGATCGAGTCCCACATCGAACTCCTTGCTCGGCAGGGAGCCTGCTTCTCCCTCTGCCTCTGCCTGCCTCTCTGCCTGTGCTTGTTCTCGCTCTAACAAATAAATAAATAAAATCTTTAAAAAAAAATCCTGCTGATGAAAATATTATGAACATTTTGGTCCTTATGAAAACTTACAGTACTGGCTAAAGCAGTGATTTAACTATTCCTGGTGACATTTGTTATGAGGATTGTGGTGAGAGAGAATAGCCATCTACTTGGTCAACATTTGGATTGGATAATTTTTATCTGACATTTCCTTTTTTTTACCCAATACAGTAACATCCATATCTGAAACTACCAACTCAAGTCTACATGCTAATCTTCTTTTAGAAAATTATCTTTTGGTTCGTACAAAGATGTTGAGAACAACCTCTTGCTTCCTAACTGAACGATACAGTATTTCCAAAACTCATACTAACCCGAGGCAAGCACATTTCCCAGCTCAAGAAATAAGGTCCGTGTCCAGTAATAGGATGTGATGGAGAGGTCAGTGCTATTAGTGAGATTGCGTAAGTAGAGGACATTTTTTTTAAAGAAACACTTTTTATAACTTTGAAGCACACACTTAAATAGAAACAACTGCTAAAATGTTTTGTTCCCAAGTACCACTAAAAAAGAAAATAGATCATTATTGCAAATATCATTTGCATAAAGAACTCACCCAAAGAAGTCTGAAAATACATAGATCTTACTTTCAGGGATACTGCAGTATTTTTTCAATCCAAAAATTAAAAAATAAACCTCTAAATCCATGCATCCCTTAAAGCTTCTCTGAATTATGAATAAGCGACTAAGAATAATGGAAAACTGAAGTTTGGACATTAGGATGGAGGCATATCCTCCATATTCTCCAGTCATTCCTTCAAATGTGGCCTGAAGTAGGACATTAGTGACTGGAAAAGAAAAGCTGAGTTTTGAATGGCACTGTTCAGGATTTAGCCAATTAGGTGGATGCAGAGCAAGGTGAGGAAAATAATCATCTTGTCTTTGTACACATGAATATCAATAGATACCTATATATACACACTCCCTTGCAGGAGTCCTATGGCTTTCAAATATATTTCTAGGAGCAGAATTCTTTCTTCTAGTAAAAACTTACTTGAAAACCAAAAAAGCAGAAGTATTGCACTGGCAGAGGTAGGAAAAAGATAACGGGTGGGGGAGACAGGGGAGCAGAGCCTCACCTCTAGACAGTCACTCTATTAGGTACCCCTCAGAGAAGCCACAGGGCTACCTGAAGCATAGGCTGAAACAACAATTTATGAGGTAGGAAGAGAGAGAGAGGGAAGTACAGAAGTCATGAAATTTTAAAATATGAGATTTCCTGGTGAAGAAAAAGTCCCCCCCTCCAGAAGCTCACTAGATACTTCTTGAAGGAATGACCATTGTGATTTTTGCTAGTAATAATTCCAGCATCTCCAAGAATAAAATCTGTTGGTGACCTATCACTCCCTGCATCTCCCCCCACCTGCAGAAGTAAACCCACATGCATAAATAAACTGGGCTAAACTCAGTACAGCTCTCAATTGTATTAAACTCAGCAAGGCAGAACCCCTGGGGGTGCAGAATGCAAAGCCCTCTGGCAATACTGCCTCAGAAGAGAATTATCACTGATACCTGCTTCCCAAATTCCCACCTACTAGGCAACTCAGATTCCAAAGCTCTGCCAGAAACTGACCTGCTCCATGTTCAGAAATAAAGTTGCCTTGGGATGGCACTTTTTTCTTCAGGGAAACACCATTACAAATATATTCAATATGCAAATTATTAAGAAAACCATTATGGAGGAGGGGCAAATGGAGGTTAGAGAGTCCAGTGGTAGGGTCAGTTTTCATTATTCAGCTTAGACTGACTGATCAGTTTCATAAAGCAAGTCATGTCACTTTTCAAAATTCAGCCATCACTAAGGAGCTTAGATTAAATTTTTAAAAATTCCAATAGATATCAAGATTAACAACTATGGCTACTATATTAAGAAAGAATGTCAGAGAGGACAGAATCCTGTTATTCTCTAGAACAGTCCATCAAATTAAAATTAAAATTAGGAAGTGTTCCCTAACTTGCTGGTGAGAAAGTATCAGGCTTTGAGGCCTCCAGAATTACAGAGGTGGGAGGGAGTGCGGAGTGGGAAGTACATACGTGCATGTGTATATTTTCTATAAAGAAGAAAATCAAAATTTCTCTCTTTTTAAATCTCAGCAGAAAAAGATACCATTTTTTTTAACCTACGTACTCTCAAAAACATTAAAAGATTCATAATTTCCATTGTTAGAGAGAAGCCAGAATCTAGCTCTGTCATATGTGGTCAGAAAGAGTATAATTGACAAAAATTGGTTGCAAAATTATAAACCAATCTGGCAGTATCCACCAAAGTGTCCATACCTCTTGCCCAAGCAAACCAACTTTTGGAAAGTAGTATACAAAAATGCTTGCACATATGCATGAATATTTATGTATATAATTTTCATTATAGCACTGTCAAAGTGAAAATTTGAAAACTGCCAAATTGTCCAGCAGGAGACTGGCTGAAGAAATCAAGTGTATTCATATTCTGGAACTCCAAACTAACCTAGAAGATTAAGACAAAACTTAAGCATGGACATGGAAAACCCTTCAAGACATATCACTAATCAAAAATGAAAGCAGGTAGCAGAATAATCCATATAGTCTGATCTTATTTATGTTAAAATATAAAAGCCTATTTGGATGTATATATACACATATCCACTGAAATGAAAACTGATGGAAATTCCACACCAGTGTGTAAACAGTGATTACCAATGAGGAAGGGAATAGATCAGGGAAGAAGGGGGTGGTTTCATGTGTTACTGTGTGCATTTGTGTGTGTATGTGTGTGTAAGTGAGGCATAAATATGTATAAGAAAATGCACAGATATTAAGTGTAAAACTCAATTATTTTTGACCAATCAAAATATAGAGCATTGCCATCATCCAGCCACGTGTCCCTGTCCCCTGACAGGAAGTAAATGCTATCACAACTTTTATCTGCATGGATTTGTCAGTTCTTGAAATTTGTATACATGGAATTATACAGTACATGCCCTTTTGTGTTTGACTTCTTTGACTCAGCATAAGGTTTTTGAGACTCAATTCATTTTGTCCCAAAACGCCTTCCTTTGCTGAAATCAAGTGGTATTCCATTATATGAATATACTACAGCTTGATTAGCTTTTCCCTTGTTAAATGAATATTTGGACTGTTTCCAGTTTTTTTTACTGTTAAGAATAAGGTTGCAAGATGATATGATACTATATGTGGAAAACCTAAAAGACTCCACTCCAAAGCTGCTAGAACTTGTACAGGAATTCAGTAAAGTGTCAGGATATAAAATCAATGCACAGAAATCAGTTGCATTTCTTTACACCAACAACAAGACAGAAGAAAGAGAAATTAAGGAGTCAATCCCATTTACAATTGCACCCAAAACCATAAGATACCTAGGAATAAACCTAACCAAAGACGCAAAGAATCTATACTCAGAAAACTATAAAGTACTCTTGAAAGAAATTGAGGAAGACACAAAGAAATGGAAAAATGTTCCATGCTCATGGATTGGAAGAACAAATAGTGTGAAAATGTCTATGCTACCTAAAGCTATCTATACATTTAATGCAATCCCTATCAAAATCCCATCCATTTTTTTGAAAGAAATGGAACAAATAATCCTAAAATTTATATAGAACCAGAAAAGACCTTGAATAGCCAAAGGAATATTGAAAAAGAAAGCCAAAGTTGGTGGCATCACAATTCTGGACTTCAAGCTCTATTACAAAGCTGTCATCATCAAGACTGTATGGTACTGGCACAAAAACAGACACAGAGATCAATGGAACAGAATAGAGAGCCCAGAAAGGGACCCTCAACTCTATGGTCAACTAATCTTCGACAAAGCAGGAAAGAATATCCAATGGAAAAAAGACAGCCTCTTCAACAAATGGTGTTGGGAAAATTGGACAGCCTCATGCAGAAAAATGAAATTGGACCATTTCCTTACACCACACACAAAAATAGACTTAAAATGGATAAAAGACCTCAATGTGAGAAAGGAATCCATCAAAATCCTTGAGGAAAACACAGGCAGCAACTTCTTCGACCTCAGCCACGGCAACTTCTTCCTAGAAACATTGCCAAAGGCAAGGGAAGCAAGGGCAAAAATGAACTATTGGGACTTCATCAAGATCAAAAGCTTTTGCACAGCAAAGGAAACAGTCAACAAAACCAAAAGACAACTGACAGAATGGGAGAAGATATTTGCAAACGACATATCAGATAAAGGGCTAGTATCCAAAATCTATAAAGAGCTTAGCAAGCTCAACACCCAAAGAACAAATAATCCAATCGAGAAATGGGCAGAGGACATGAACAGACATTTCTGCAAAGAAGACATCCAGATGGCCAACAAACACATGAAAACGTGCTCCACATCACTCGGCATCAGGGAAATACAAATCAAAACCACAATGAGATACCACCTCACACCAGTCAGGATGGCTAAAATGAATAAGTCAGGAAATGACAGATGTTGGCGAGGATGTGGAGAAAGGGGAACCCTCCTACACTGTTGGTGGGAATGCAAGCTGGTGCAACCACTCTGGAAAACAGCATGGAGGTTCCTCAAAAAAGTTGAAAATAGAGCTACCCTACAACCTAGCAATTGCACTACTGGGTATTTACCCTAAAGATACAAACGTAGTGATCCGAAGAGGCACGTGCACCAGAATGTTTATAGCAGCAATGTCCACAATAGCCAAACTATGGAAAGAACCTTGATGTCCATCAACAGATGAATGGATAAAGAAGATGTGGTATATATACAATGGAATACCATGCCGCCATCAAAAGAAATGAAATCTTGCCATTTGCGATGACGTGGATGGAACTAGAGGGTATTATGCTTAGTGAAATAAGTCAATCGGAGAAAGACAACTATCATATGATCTCCCTTATATGCGGAAGTGGAGATGCAACAGGGGGGTTGGGGGGTAGGAAAAGAATAAATGAAACAAGATGGGATCGGGAGGGAGACAAACCAAAAGAGACTCTTAATGTCACAAAACAAACTGAGGAGGGCCAGGGGGAGGGGTGTAGGGAGAGGGTGTTGGGGTTATGGACATTGGGGACGGTATGTGCTATGGTGAGTGCTATGAAGTGTGTAAACCTGGTGATTCACAGACCTGTACCCCTGGGGCTAATAATACATTATATGTTTATAAAAAATTTTTTAAAAATTTAAAAAAAAAGAATAAAGTTGCAATATAAGACAAAAATCAGAGAGGGAGATAAGCCATAAGAGACCCTTAACTATGAGAAACAAACTGAGGGTTGATGGAGGAGAGATGGATGGGGGGACGGGGTAACTGGGTGATGGGTGTTAAGGACGGCACGTGATGTAATGAGCACTGGGTGTTATACGCAACTGATGAGTCACTGAAATCTACCTCTGAAACTAATAATACACTAGATGTTAATTTATTGAATTCAAATAAAATAAAATTATAAAAAGAATAAAGTTACAATGAACATTCTTGTATTAATTTTTTTGTGGACATATGTTTCATATTTCTTGGTTAAATAACCAGATGTAAGTATAACTCGGAGTGTAAAATGGCATAATCCCCCTGGAAAACAATTCTGGGTTATAAGAATCTTCCAGGAACCACTGAAGGGCAGGAACTAGTGGCATAAACTCTGGAGCCAGGCTTCCTGGGCTCTCATCAGTAGTCCATCACCCTCTAGCCGTGTGACCATGGGCAAGTTTCTTAACCCCTCTGCAACTTAGCTTCTTCATATATAAAATGGAAATAATTGTATATAACTCATAGTGTTTCTGTGAAGAGTTGATAGGTTAGTACAGGTAAAATGCTTAGAACAGATTCCAGCATGTTCCTTCTCTGTTTCACTCTTAGCTCGCAATATAAATATGATCATGTGTTGCGTAATGTTATGAATACATATTTACTGTCTTGCTTCCCACACAAGAATGGCAGGTATTCAAAATGCCTCAAAAATTGGACTTTGGAATGCATTATCAAACCCTTTGTGTCATACATTTAGCTTCCAGTATGCTTTCCTTAGTAATAAGATGAGTTGCATTCCTGGAAGGCATTAGGACACTAATGGAAGTGTTGCAGGAAGGTCACGACAAGAATGGGTAAGTGAGCTGGGATCCTAAAGTGACTGCACAAGTAGATGGGCCACACACACACAATGGAAGCTGACAATGAGTATTGCATGCAGAATTTCCGATAATAAAGGCTTTTACTTTTAACCACTGAGATGATTCCACTTTTTTAAAGCTTGTAAATACCATTCAGTATTCCAGCATACCTATAAATTTTAGAAAGCTCTATTAACTATTCTAAGGATACTTTTATGTGATAAGTGTCATGAGCACAATATTCCTTCCTGCAAGAGAAAGTATCTGGCCAGCTGTGCCTACTTGAATCCATCTCTCCTCCTGGCAAAGAGCAACAAGTAGGGCCAAGGTCTTAGGACTTAGCTCCAACATGACTTGGGACTAAATTCCCCCAACCCAAACCCTCTTCTAGAGGCCATATGCACCCTCCCTGTTCCATATGCACCCTTCACTGTTGACTTTCCCACCCAAGCTAGGAAACCCTAGGAAGCAGGTCACACAGCAGAAGGTGGTCACAATCCCAAGAAAAGGGTTTGTTTTTCTTGTAGATAGTTCACTCTGGAAAAGTTCTAAAGAGCTGACTTCCTTCAACTGTTCTCTATTATTCTGGCCTTAAAGAATCTCCTCCCCTGGGCAACAATAGAGCATTACCCTAAATATAAGTGGAACCCAATAGCTGAGAGCCTATGCTGAAGAGAGTAGATGGTGGGGGCTTCCTATAGAAGACCCCAAGGAGAAAGTCAGGTGCTCTCTGATGCCCCCTGTCCTCTTCCAGATGCATTTGGTAGGACTGGCACACACCCACAGGAAACTCAAAGGGAAATGGGAAAAGGCAGGCCTGTTTTTCACCCTCTTCAGGACTCGATGTTCAATCCAGAGGCACCTAATAACAAGACACTCTTCCTGGCTAGCAGACCATACACAGTTACAAGTGTCACATAACTAACAAGTCTGGCTCCCATTTACTAATCATCAAATAAATTTCTTATCTGTTGGCCTCTCATGTAGGTCTGGTGACCCAGAGAGCACAGACTGGTCATGTAGGTCTGTCTATGAATGGTAGCCCAAGAATGACTATTTTTCTCAATGTCAAACAATAAATGTACTGTGATGTTCTACATTCCTCTCACTGTAGACTGGACCATATATTCAGGCCTCTCAGTCCATATGGTCAGAGTTGGCAGCAGATTCACCATCAGGAAAATCCAATGCAGGATTCCCTGCCATCTTGACCTGTTTCACACATTCTCTACTTCAGTACATCATGACTCCATCTATCCCATGGTACTTTGATGACTTGCTGAGAGGTGACTGTGCAGAAATGCAGATAGGGAAACAGAGTGGGTGGACCCCTTCTCTCCATCACTCCTGCTACCACAACACTTCAAGTCACCATCATTTTCTGCCCTAAACCATGACACTCCTCTCTCCTCATCAGTCTCCTGCTTCTGCTTTTGTGTCCCTTTTAAGTCATTCTCCACCCAGCAGCAAGAGTGAGTGTTTCAAACAAGTTAGATCATGCCCTGGAATCCTCCAGTGGTTTCCATTTCCCAGAGAACCAAATCACACATCTGTGGATCTCAGCAGTGTCCTCCCAAACCATTTTTACCTTTAGCCCCAGAATCCAAAATCCAGTCTTCTTTCAGTTCAAAATAATGCTAGCTGCTTTCCACTAGAGGGCACAGACATGTGCCGTCCTCTCTGTCTGCCCCCCACCTGTCTTTGCTCTCACAGCCACTGTTCCTCCTACATGGCTGACTGATCCTTTAGGTCTCAGCTTAACTGTTGCCTCTTCAGAGGGGCTTTGCTGGGCATCAAATCCAACAAAATCCCCTCTCAGCAAAACTGCTATGACCACACTCCATGCATCTCCTCGACTGCATGCTCCACAACTTGTAATGATTCATTTATTTGCATTTTTAATTGATTATTGGCTATTCTATCACCAGACAGGCATTACTGCCATCACAGGGCCCAATCTGGAGGTATTCACAAGAGTGAAGGAACAACTTCTAACCACATCCTCCTTGGCCCAAGCTACCATCACCTCCAAGTTGGGCGAGGATGCCAGCTCCAACTGGTGCATTTAACTCATTCTCCACGGGACCGGGGACAGAGTGTCTGGTACACAAACAGGATCATATTTCTCTGCTGCTTAAAACTTCTCACTGGATATCTACTCCTTGTGGAAAAGGCCATGCTTCTTCCCATGACTCCTATCAGGTCTACCTCTTGCCTCTCACAGTCTTATCTTATCCTGCTCCCTGCAGCCACATTGGCCTTCCATTTGCACCCTCAGTATACCAAGTCCTACCATCCTGAGGGCCCCTACACATTATTTTCCTCTTCTAGAAACCTCTCCACCTAATTTTTATCTTAGCCCTGTCATCACAGATAATTCATATGTATCCCTCTTAGGATATCCTCCTAGAAGCCTTGGTCAATATAGAAAGTTGGATCCTCATGTCATAAATTCCCAAATTATGCTGTATGCCTGGCTCAGAATGCAACACATTTCTGACCCTTTAATGCCTTCCTTGTTCTGCTATAAGTAACATCTGAAGAGTGATCACAACTGTCTTGTTTTCTTCTCTAAGAATCTAGCACAATTCCTACTCCACTGTCACCAATAGATTTCTGCTGGATTGAATTTAACTCTAAAACCTGAAGCTACTTGGTCAAAGGATGAAACAGGTTCCCTTGTGTTTTATATGAACGCATAAAATTATTTACAAATGTGTATATAGGGATTTTCATGAATTAATATTGCCCTCTTATATTTGTTTTAAGAAAGACACTTTCTATAAAGAAGAATTTAATCTCATATAACGAATATCACCTTTTTGTCAATGAAATGGTATCCAGTCAAAGTGAAAAGAAATAAGACTGGACTGCTGGTGAGTACAACTGGGCATTATTACCGGATGCCAACACAATAACAATCCAGATATTCCTATATTCCTACAAAGGTCATTTTTAAAAATTAAACTGAAGATCTACAGGGCTACACACAAAAGAAATGACCCAGTATCTCTTTTGTAACTTAATTCATATTCAACAGATGGTTTTTAGAAGTCTACATAGTTCAACACAGACTGATGGCTTTTCTCATTTACACTTTCTGAAGTCTAAAAACGGGGACTGCCAAACCTTTTCTCTAAAGATATAGCTAGCAAATATCTTAGGCCTTGTGAACCACGTGGAAAGAGTAAGGGAACAAGTGGAAAGTATCCAGAATCCAGAAAATATTCAACTTTGCCTCAGTTTTGTCATTGTACCATGAAAACAGCCAAAGCATGCTACAAAAATGGGCATGGCTGTGTTCCAATAAAACTTTATTTACATGAATAGGTAGCAGAGCTGGATTTGGCCCAAGGTCCAGAGTCTGCTGAATGCTGGTCTAGACATGTTCTAATACTGCTATGTAGTAATGATAATCATAGGCAGAAAATGCTCACATCACATGATGTGCTCTAAGCATCCTGTACTTACTAGCTCATTAATCCTCACAACAACCTTATTAAGCAGGACCTTTGATTATTCCTCCTACAGATGAGGAAACTGCCCAAAGTTACAGCATGAGTGAGTACAGAGGCAGGATTCTCAATCAGTCTGGCTCCAGAGGCCACCGCCATGCTCTTAACCTCTGTGCTGTGCCACCCAATTGTGGAGAATGTTTCAGAGCTCCTTCACACAACTCTCACTTTCTCTTCTCCAAGGCTGCCCCAGAAAGGTCGAGGGAACAGCAACGGAAATTCTCACAATACAATCTCTGGTCTGTAGCCCAGCCACTATAAGGCACACCACTCCAAACTTTAGAGGATGCCCTGAGCAGGAACTCAGTTGGATATTAGACAACTAGATATACATGAGGTAATTACCCAAGAATATTGGCTTTCCACCAGGGGAGCCTTGGAATGGAAGGTGGGAGCTTAACAGCTTCAAACTTCATGGTGGCAGCCACAGTTACTGAAATGAAGACCCAGCTACAAAGCAGAACACAAAACCAACAAGGACGCTATGCAATTTCCCTATTAATTTCCGTTCTCTGAACCCGTTAACCTCAATGTGACCACTTTCTGAACAGATTATTTGGTTTTATGGGTGAATCTACACAGAGAAATATTTAGCGTATTTCATATCCTGGAACTTTGCTTCATCATAATGAATTTGGCTCTTCTTCCTGTACAGACAGATTTAATCAGAGACAAAGGATTTGGAGATGATAAAATGAGTGAAGATAAAAATAAGTAGACACTCAACAAAAAGGGAAAGTAAGAGGAAAACAAAAGGGCAAGAACAATGACAGATAACAGATAACAGATCTTGGGACAGCACTTCTGGAAACATGGAGGCAAACCCAAGACAGGACTAAGACATAAGGTTAAAACTCCTGCCCTGTTCCCACTCATATCTTCTTGTACATCATTTGCTTCTCCTCAAAAAAAAAAAAAAAAAAAAAGAATCTAAACACTTTAAAAACAAAACATTCCTATAATTGCCACAATTCCAGGGAGTATTGTATTCCTCTAAAAGCCTACGACTCCACTGTTAGACATAGGCACATTAGGGCCAATTTGGTAGGGTGTCAGTTGTATTTACAGTTTGGGGTAATATAAAAACATATGGAAACCGTGAAAATTGACCCCTGGGGGGCTAATGTTGGAGGAAACCAACATTCCACAGTCTGGCCAGAGGTTGGGGGCGATTTGCCCAGATCATATACAACCAAAGCAACCTATGAGCACAGGGGCACTGGGTATATGCAAGACCTATTTTTATTGCATCCAATCTGAATTTGTCTGCAGCAGCCCAGACGTAAAACAAAGCAGAGGTATAATAAGATAAAAATCTTATATGCTGGTTTTCCAAATTAAAATACAGAAATAATGTGTCAGAGCCTACATTATTTCATATCAGAAATCCATGTTAAAATATTGCTAAGTAATAAAAACACACTCTGTCTTTGGATGTCATATTAAGGGTCAGGAACTATGCTAAAGCACTGTATATATATATCCTTACATGGATAGTAATTTTATCCCCATTCCACAGATGAAGAAACTGAGGCTTAGAGAGGTTAACATCATACATTAATAAGTAAAAGACTCAGAATTTGAACTCTCATTTCTATGATGCCAAAGCTCATGGGCTTATCTATTATGCCATATGAAAATAAGATAATATTATTTTACATTATTATGAGATCTTTGTCACAAAAGTAAATGGAGCATTCTAGCCAAACATACACATTCCTTTTTGAAAGTTACCATCCTTTTTTCTCTAAGAGGGAGGCAAAACACTAACATCAATAAGTTATATTCTCTTTAGGATCTGGTCTGAGGTATGGCTTATCAAACCAACCGAAAGATAATTCAGACTTGGGACGCCTGGATGGCTCAGTGGGTTGGGCCGCTGCCTTTGGCTCGGATCGTGGTCCCGGGGTCCTGGGATCGAGTCCCACATGGGCTCCTTGCTCGGCGGGGAGTCTTCTTCTCTCTCCGCCTCTGCCTGCCTCTCTGCCTGCTTGTGTGCTCTCTCTCTCTCTCCTCTCTGACAAATAAATAAATAAAATATTTTAAAAAAGTTTAAAAAAAAGATAATTCAGACTTAACACTGAACCAGTTTTGCATTGCTGCACAGCAACGTAACAAAAACTTAGCAGCCTAAAACAACACTCATTTATTATCTCAGAGCTTCTGTGAGTCAGAAGTCCAGGCACAGCTTGGTTGGTCCCTCCAATCCCAGCCTTACCAGGCTGAAATCAAGATGTTGGCCAGAGGGTGCCTGGGTGGCTCAGTGGGTTAAACCGCTGCCTTCGGCTCAGGTCATGATCTCAGGGTCCTGGGATGGAGTCCCGGGCTCTCTGCTCAGCAGGGAGCCTGCTTCCTCCTCTCTCTCTCTCTCTCTGCCTGCCTCTCTGCCTACTTGTGATCTCTCCCTGTCAAATAAATAAATAGAATCTTTAAAAAAAAAAAAAAAGATGTTGGCCAGAATGCATTTCTTATCCATTGGCTTAAGTGGGAAAGGATGTGCTTCCAAGTTCATTCAAGTTGTTGGAAGAATTCCTTTCCTTGCAACTGAATGAAGTTCTTATCTTTTTACTGGCTGTTGGCTGGAGCTGGAGACTGCCCTCAGGTTCTGGAGGTTGCTCATAGCTCCTTGCCATATGACCCTCTCTCCACTGGCAGTTCACAGTACAGCTATTTGATTCTTCAAGGCCAGCAGGAAAATCCCTCCAGTCTGCTAAGATTGAATCTTATATAATGTAAAGTAATCATGGGACTACCATGATTTGCCTTATGACATACCCTATTCGAGGGAGTGGCACCTATCACGTTAGTCACATTCTATTGGCTGGATTCAAGTCACAGGTCATGCCCACATTCAAGCGGAGGGGCCTATATGAAGGAGTGAAAACCAGGGAACAGAACCAAAACAGAATTAATTTTAATTATTTAAAACTTTGTTTGTGTTCATCTTTCAAAAATATTTCAATCTTTTTACTGTCCATTTCAAACTGTTTACCTTGGTATCTACCTAACAGACTTCATTTTTCCACTTCTCAAACTTCCTCCAAACCATTTTCATCAGTGCAACCCAAAGCACTTGGAAGGCATAACTTATGGCCAATCAGGAGTTATGGAAATTTATGCAACCTTACACTTTCCCAAGTATTTATCCCCATGACAACACACTGCAAAAATAAATGCCTGTTCTTTCCACTCTTCTTCTCATAACTCAAATCTCTTCTAACTCTTAGTCATATGACAATGAGTAAAACAATTAGTGGTGGGTGGTAGATGAAATGAAAATCAGTGAAGGGTAACGGAGTGGCAGAATTATTGGCAAAAAGGGTGTAAGCCACTTCCCTCCAATTATGTGAGAAGACAGAACAAACCACTTCCCCACACAATTGCCTTAACACAATTAACCACTTTCAAAGTCCATTACTGAAATGCCACCTGTTTTAGTTCCACTTGGTGATATTTGCCTAACTCAGTGGTTTACAACAGTGTTCTGGCAGCACTGGCTCTGCAGGATGTGATTAACTGTTGCAAAAACAAACAAACAAAAAAGTGTTAAGATAAAAAAAGTCTTGGGACATACAAAAAATGTGAACAGGTTTCTTATACTGCAGAAAGTTTCAGAGCCTTTATTATTATGAAGTGCACTATAAATCTCTAAAAAGGGACATGGTAGGATGTGTTCAATAAATTTGACCCAAACCTTTTTCCCTTCCAAGGATGATCCCACTGAATTATTGTTCTGAGGTATAAAGTCTGAGGAATAATAGTGTTAATCAGTTTTTCAAGTTTTAGTTTTAGTGTATCATCTCAATGAATTTTGCTATACCATTCACTACCTGTGCTTCTTAATATTTTTCTTTAAATATTTTTACTTTATATACCTTTTAGATTCTTTCTAAGCAAGAATTAATGAAATCATGTTTATGTTTGATCTGCAAGTTATGGGTGTTCTAATACAAAGAGGCATAATGAATAAAATACATAAGTGTTCACTATACCACCTGAAAATATCCTAATTTTTAAACACGTAAGTAACAACAACAAAGATTCCTGGATACCACCAAAGCCATGACTAGAAACAATAGAGATAGCACTGAAGAACGCGGAGGAACAAGAGCCAAGTCCTGATCTTCCATGGACGACTGATGATTGCTCAGAGCAGTTTAGTGGCTTGCACACACATACTCAGATGGTATGTCCAAAACCCTGGGCATCACTATGAAGTGCCACGTAAGCTGGAAGGTACAAGCGGTTGTCTCTGGTTGCCACTGAGCCAGTCCCCAAGTTTCATGAGTTAGAGCTGCTTAAAATGTCTCCTTTTATTTAGTACTAGAGAAAGTCATCCTTTCTGCTGTAGTTCAGCAACTTCATTAATCCCAGGGAGGTATAGACCATGACCTTCGCTCTCTCCTTGAGAAATTTCAGCCCTGAGGATTCTACTTGGAAGCAGAACAATGCCCTTCCTTTGCTTTTCACCAATGGGCCATCCAAGCTGAATCAGGATAGCCCTGAATCAGCTCTTGGCTTCAGGCTAGAAACAGGTCAAAAGCAACAGTGGGACAAAGTGACCTTAAGAGCTGTGACTTGGAGCCTAATTGCATGGGTTCAAACCTCAATCAACCATTTCTTCACTGAAGGACCTGGGACAGGTGAACCAGTTTTTTTAAATATCAGTTTCCTTATCTGTACAAGAGGATATGAACAGTAAAGTAACACTTACTCAAAGGAGAAATAAATGGGATAATACAAGAAGAATACTAGCATATAGTAAAGGATCTATCAATGCCACCTTACAACCATTTTAATGATAAGGAAAAGAATAACAAGGGTAGTGGCTTCTGTCCTCCATGAATCCAGGCTGGCTCACTGTGGGGCATAGACATCTGTCTTTATTCAATGACAAATGGAAAAAGTGTTAGAAGGAAGGTCCCCATGCCCGCAACCTCATATTCCAGGACTCACAAAGTGCCATAAAGATGGTTCCTATCTGAAGTCCTGGGTTATCTCAGCTCCACAGTTAAAATCTCAAACCTTAGGAGGCAGTGTGACAGGCTGACTGAGGGGTTCTGGAGGTGATACCTGGATCACATGTCTGCCTCTGCTTCTACTGGTTCTGTGGCCTCCAATCTGAGGTCCAATCTAAGTGGCTTTGAAACCAATAAAGACATAAAGATGTGGCATTTCTTGTCCTCCTGGGTTTGTGAAGCAGGACTTAGCTCCACTGTATAAGGTATGAAAACTCATAGCCACCTCTCAATCATAAGACATATTGGGCAGCTCTTATCTTGTGAATCGATAGATTCCTGGTTTTTTGATTGCCTCCAAGGTCTTCTACTTGATGACAGTTAACTCAAACCAAAATAATCAGTGAATACCAAGAGCCAGTTTAGACCTCTGTCCATTTCAGGAAGATTCTGAAAAATACAGTGAACTCTGAGGCCTCCTCCAGAGCCTATCTGCAGACTCCTGAACTTTCTCATGCTTCCTCCTTCCTGGCCCAGACTATTTCCTGAAAGGACCCAGTGTTTCACACTGGAGTCTTGATAGGATCTTTTTTTTTTTTTAAAGATTTTATTTATTTATTTATTTATTTATTTGATAGAGAGAGACAGCAAGAGAGGGAACAGAAGCAGAGGGAGTGGGAGAGGGAGAAGCAGGCTTCCTGCTGAGCAGGGAGCCTAATGCAGGGCTCGATCCCAGGACACTGGGTTCATGACCTGAGCCAAAGCCAGACGCTTAAAGACTGAGCGGCCCAGGAACCCCTCATGATAGGATCTTTACCTGGAGGGATGCAGTAAAATCCTAAACATCCACAGGAGTTTTTTCATGTCCTTTCTAATTTCCACCTAGATGGCAATGCTTCTGGAGCTCCCAAGGGCAAGGTGGCCCAATTTTGAGGAACTGTAATCCCATCTAAAATCCAGAGCAGCCACCAGGACTGAGGTTCCTAAGCAGGCATGCTATAGAAAGTAGTATTTTATCAGGATCTCTCTGCATTGGACAAGGTACTGTTTATTCCTAACAATCACTACATGATATACGTGTTGTTATCCCCATTATAGACTAGAAATATGAGAATGAGCTAGCAAGCAACTTGCTTAGAGGGCTCTTACAATTAGAAGGAGGCAGATCTGGGTTCCATTCCAACACATTAGACTCTACAACTCAGGCCATTATCCTAACCTATCATTGCTACTCTTGGATTTACCTCACTTGCTAATTCCTTACCAAAGCTAACCACAATAATCCTCCCACCAAGACAAGAACAAAAACAAGAACAAAAGCAAAAACAAAAACAAAAACAACTCCACCATTATTCGGCTGTAAGATTGTTTTCCCAAAGCTATATCACAACCATTCCCTGTCAGCAGCTCCAAGGACCTTCTCTTCTTACCACAGAAAACTCAGCAAATACTCTGTTTCTTACATCAGGAGACACACACACACACACACACACACATACTACTTATCCTTACTACACACAAAAACATACATGTACACACATATATTTATCTTTCTTTCACACACACACACCTGAGCAGTGCCTGTGAGAGCATCTCTCCTTTAGGCAAAGGCTCTATCCATTGTATAAAACAGACACCGCAGGAGGCTAAAAATCATCTGAGACTCTGTGAAGACAGACAGACAGACAAGAGGAAGCCTGCTCTCACATTCCTCACACAGCATTCAAGGAAACCATTTACCCAGTGAATAGCTGAGGTTTGGGGAATAGTGGAAGTTGTATAAAGTTCCTACGGGATGATGATGAATGACTCTATTAAATGTAGCTGTCAAGTAATTTAGAAATGAGAAACAATTTAAACTCATATCGTATAGACTAATTCTCCTATGCTATTAGGTGATAACTCATATTAAGTTTTTTTCACTTTCATGAGAAAAACATCATCAATATTAATTAGATAAATATGAAAAAATATTTAAGATTCAAGACAAAGCAGAAGAAATGGAATCCAAGTGCAAAAACTGAGTGTTTTGCTCTATTAGTGTCTCAACTTCATATTTTTCACTTCAGGCAATGCTTCCTATTATTAGTAAGCTCATTTGCTAGTATAAATACCAAATTCCTTCTAGTTGCATCTTATAAAATGAGTATTCTCCATCATCCAAAGAAAAAATTGGAAGCAAGAAAGATTTTCCCCTTTCCCAACTGAAGAAATTGAAAACCCCTATAAATTTAACGTATCCAAGTCCAGCGCATGAGAAAGGCAACATTCTATTAGAAAACAATGCGTCAGGGCGCCTGGGTGGCTCAGTGGGTTAAGTATCTGTCTTTGGCTCAGGTCATGATCCCAGGGTCCTGGGATCCAGTCCCGTGTTGGGCTCTCTGCTCAGTGAAGAGCCTGCTTCTCCCTCTGCCTCTGCCCCTTGCCCCTGCTCATGCTGTCTCTTGCACTCTTGTGCACTCTCTAAATATATAAATAAAATCCTTAAAAAAAGAAAATAATGTGTCAAATTCTTACTAACTTTGGTACCACTGAACCCAAGTCCTGTATTTTTAATTAACTGATTTTTTTCCATTTGATCTTTTGTTTTTTATTTTAAAAATTACATTTTAATTTGGATCTTCCAGAAAACCAGACTATATTTGTTTATGTATTGTCCTGAACGTAGAAAGGAAATAAAGAACTCTAGCTTTCCTGGCTGTTGAGATTTATTTTCTGTATTGTTGTTTGGTGGAAACTGATTAAAAGAAAAGTCCTGGCAACACCTGAACACATGATGGTTTAAAAAAAAATAACAAGTTTCTCACTGAACGGCTGGGAATGGGATATTTTATGATACAGATTTACAAATCTCTATGAACTGGAAGCATTTCCTGGGCAATTAATCAAGGGGAACTTTTATGTAAAAACACATCTCGATTGAGCTATTCACAAACGATCCCACAAGTTGCAATGACTAATTGTAAGTCTCAAACCTGGGCAGTTTGCTGAAATGCTTTTCTTCAGGCCATTAAAAATACCATGACAACATACAAATTCAGCAAGAAGAATAAACTAACTACGGAAAGTTACAATTACAGCAAGGAATTATTCAAAGTATGTGACCCTTGTACAAAAATTGATGCACGTTTATTTGATACTGCAGACTCTCTATTTTTTTCCCTTTGATAGGTCTGTTGTAATTCCCCCTAACATTAATGAGAGATATGTGCTAAAAATGAATAGCTGCTAACTCTAGCCATCTGTGCATTCCTGGTACAAATAAAATTGAATGTCATCACTACCCTATTGGATTTCTTGGTAATGCTCTTTGCTGATAAGAACTTTGAAAAAATATCAATGGCTTTTTTTCTTTTTCTTACTCATACAAAGCATGCCCATTCCCCTTGTTACATAAAGGGGTCTATTCTACTCCGAATCTAGGCAGCCACTGAGAGGTGGGGTGAGATAAAACCCTGCTTATCAAGATAACTGTTTCCCCACTTGGTATAAATGGAGACAAAGTATAGCCAGACTCAAATGATTAAAATGGCCAAATTCTTAGCAGGTTAACTCATTACTTTTCATCCTTCTCTTGCCAGCCCTGAAAGCTAAGTAGCTGTCTTAACAGCCTGCAGCAATCGCTTCCAAACAACTCTCCTTGCCCTACAGCTATGCTAAAACGGAGTTAATTCATTTTCCCTTTATGAATTACTGGCTGTCAAGAATTTGAGAAAGGTCCCAGGCTTTAATGGAGACCTCTGAAAAGAGAGACCATGAGCTGGAGAAACTAAGAAGGCATGCTGAGGAGCCAGAAAAGCAGAAAGAGTGGAAAGGCACTGGTCGGGAACTGGAATACACACATATATATGAATGTATCAGAACAGAGGCTTGTGGGACCATCTCAAACACAGCCAGGTATATCCTTCATGAGAACCAGGAACATACAGCCCCACAGGCCAGGCCGTTACAGCTTCACTTCCCTGAGCAGCCAGCCAGGCGATCCTCAGCAAGCCAAACCCTGTTAAGGGCCTCTTCGTCCACACTTATGAGAGGTGTGTGTTAAGTCTTGCTTCCGGAGACCCAAGGGTCTAATGATCAGGTGGATCACTTCTTCTTCTCAAGCTGTACAGAAGGCCATGGTGCTTGGGATCCTCTCATAGATTTGATCATTAGATCTAGTTTTATAGGACATACGATGACAGAACTGCTAAGAATATTTATTAGCTTGGCTAACAACTAAAGAAAAAAATGGCAATCACAGCTCTCTGGAGAGGCTTTTTAAATTTCATTTTATGGCACTATAAAATGAGGCCGTACCTTGAGCATTTAAACGGGCAAATTATTTGGTTGGAAGGGGCTCAAATTTTGAAGTTCAGTCATATCAATAGACAAAAGCTAAGAGAATATTCAAGGCAGAGTCCATTTCTAAGGCAGCTAAGACATCACCAAAAGAGGGTAAGCATCCATTTGATCAAGTGATCATATGTGTGTTCAGAAAATACAGTGTATATTTCTGGTGTTAAGATTACACTTTGAAAAAGTCCTAAATATTTCCAAACTGTTCCTAATCCTACCTCAGTGCACCCCATCCCAAAAGTAATGCCAATGTAAAACTCTCAACTGGTAATTTATTCATAAGCAACATATTTAATTATAATAATACAAATTCACGTACACTTCCTGAGGCAGAGTTTTGTTAAATCTATCATCCTTCCAACTTACTAAAAAATGTCAACTGTTCTGTTTTTAATAGAACACAGCAAATGCAAGTGTAAAATGACTTGTACACAAGAGAATATAAGAAATCATATATCTAATAAAGGTCTAGTATCCATAATACATAAATAACTTTTACAACTCAATAATAAAGACTAATAACATAATTTAAAATGGCCAAAGACTCTGAATTGACATTTCTCCATGGAAGATACACAAATGGCAGGACACCTGGGTGGCTCAGTGGGTTAAGTCGCCGCTGCCTTCGGCTCGGGTCATGATCCCAGCATCCTGGGATCGAGTCCTGCATCAGGCTCTCTGCTCGGCAGGGAGCCTGCTTCTCCCCTCCCCTCTCTGCCTGCCTCTCTGCCTACTTGTGTGATCTCTGTCTATCAAATAAATAAATAAAATCTTTTAAAAAAAAGATACACAAATGGCCAATAAGCACATGAAAAGATGTTCATCATCATTAATCTTTAGGAAAATGCAAATCAAAACCATAATGAGATACTACTTCATATTTCCAGTATGGCTATGATCCGAAAGACAGGCAATAACAAATCTGTGAGAATGTGGAGAAACCGGGACAATTACATGGTACTGGTGGGAATGTAAAAGAGCACAGCCACCATGAAAAACAATTGGGCAGTTTCTCCAGAACTTAAACAGAATTACCACATGACATAGCAATTCCCCTCCGAGGTATATACCCAAGAGAATGAAAACAAATATTCAGACAACAACTTGCACATGAATGTTCACATCAGCATTGTAGAGAATAGCTAAAAAGCACAAATACTTGATCAGCTAATGAATATATGAACAAAATATGGCATACCCACATAATGGAATATTATTCGGCAATAAAAAGGAATGAAATACTGACATATGCCACAATATCAATGAACCTAAACACATCATGCTAAGTGCAAGAATCCAATCACAAAAGACCACATATTATATGATCCCATTTATATGAAATGTCCCAAACATGCAAATCCACAAAGATGGAAAGTAGATTAGGGGATATGGTAGGGGGATGACTGGAGAAATTAGTGTGAGTGCTAATAGGTATGGTGTTTCTTTCTGGGGTGATTAAAATTTAATTCTGGAATTAGTGGTGATGGTTGCACAACCTTGTGACTACACCAACAACAATTAAATTATACACCATAAGAGAGTATGTTATTGTAGATGAATTATATCTTAATTTAAAAAATTATACACACTCATAATAAAAAATTAAACAGTACAAAAGAGTTTATAAAAACAAAGGTTATATTTTCCTTTCCTCCTCCGCAATAACAACTCTCACACTTAAGTGTTTTTTGTCAATCTTTCCAGAGACTTTCTTTGCCTTTATTACAAAGTTGTTGTGGGGATTAGAAAAAATATTTCACACCAGTGTCTTCTACACAGAGGCTGGCCCATGGAAAGTACTTAATGAATGGCAGCAAAGTTTTCTAATTTCTTAGAAATTTGGAAATTCAGAATTATCTAAATTATAAAAATATAGGGTTTTTAGAAAGGTCTTGTGTGCTTTTATACTTCACAAAACTTTGTTGATCGATAAAAAAACAATCTACAAACAACGTTTAAAATGTAGAGAAGTTGAGGAAAGCTATGCTAATCATTCCACCCAAAACATCTTCATTTTAGAGGACTGAACGAAAATAAAACATCTATGAGGGATAAGAAGGTAAACCAAAGTAGCAAACAACGAACAGAAAAGAAAAACCGCTCTCCCCAGCAGCCCTAAAAACTGAGAAGCTAACACAGATCCTTTCTATCAGGCACACAGACGAAGTTGTTAAAGCTTAAGAATTTAAAGTTTGAAAGTTTAAAGACAAAACAAAACAAACCCACCCAAACTCTGTAGGAGGAAAACACTACATTTTGATGGCATGATACCTACCCTTTGACCTAGCCATAATGATGAGGAAGAAATGATTCCATAGTATGATGACTGCCTGAACAAGGGCACTAGTACATGGGTTTGAATTCTCAGCCTCTGTTATGTGCTGCCAACCCTCCCATATGCCTTAGACAAGATCAAGGGAGATACAGATCCTGTGCTCCAGAGGGTCTTCTCTCTCTATCAGAGAGTTGTTTTGTTTGTGCTGTTTTTTCCTTTATCCCAAAAGGAAACCCATCATTTATCACAAAAAAAGGCCTTCATTGCTTTTCAGCTTTTATGCTGCTGGGATTCTCTGATCACACTGTGTGGGGCCATGAAGAACTGTCCCAAGAATGATTCCTGGAAGAAGCAGAAAACCCCTCCTGGAAATACATCTTTTCTCTTGGCTGCTTCCCCAGAATTCCCCACCGGGAACTGTCTTCAGCAGGCAGGAGGATGGATGGCCTGAGGTCTTCCCCCACCTCTGCCGTGCAGGTTTCTTGAAGCCCATCCAGAGCTGATGACTGTCTCTAGCCTATAAAGGCACTGCTGCCTCCACGGAGGCCCACTCACCAAGCCCACTCCAAGTCACTTCAAAAAGAGGAATTCCACATTCCTGCTCAAGAGAGGGTGAAGACTCAGACCAGCAGCTCAAAAAAAAAAAGGCTGCTGAAACTGCCAACACAAACAGCTTCTCAACTTCCATTATAAGAGGTTTTCATCAGTGCTTGGAATCCTTTGTTATAGAAATAGTTTTCCACCCCCAAAAGAAGCACATTATAGAGTGGTCCCTATGGTATCAGGAGTTAGTGGGCCAAACCAATTTATCCTAGCACAAAACGTCTCACTGTGGAATAGGATATGGTCGTTGATTCTGGGTTCTGGAGTCAGAACAGCTGAGTTTGAATCCTGGTTCCACTAATTAATAGCTGTGTGACAATGGGCAAGTTACTTAATTTCTCTGAGCCTGACTGTCCTCTTTTCACAAATGGGACAAATAATAGCACCCACGGTCTTGGAGTTCCATAGAAGAAGATGATGTGATCAACTCTAAAGAGTATAGCATTGTGTATAGCACCAGATATGCACTTCACTAAGTCTTTTGATTTCTCTGCTACTGTAACAGCAACAATAACTACAGACCCCTTGTGCAAAAAAATCTCTGCCACCACACCTTTATTTTCTTGCTGCTATTAAAGTGGCTAGGCTTTATTTGTTTTTCCCCC
>RCUC01122205.1:0-13652 GCA_003697995.1 Taxidea taxus jeffersonii | reverse complement strand
GGGGTGGGGAAAGAGCTACTCTTACCTGGACAGCTACTACCTGAAAGAGCCATCCCAGCAGCAGGAGGCAGTGATGCACTTGGGCCTACCGCAGCCATGGGTTAGTGGTGTAGGGAAAGGATAAAAGGGAGCTGTGTAAACAAAATTATTTTATTTTGCAGTTTTGTATGAAAATAGTACTGGTCACAATTATAAAAGCACTATTTTTTGATCTACAAAGAATATTTTCTTGGATATTCTCCTTAATATAAAAATGTCAACAACTTGGTAAATGTTTTTACTTGGCCTCTTCTTTCATGACAGGAAGCCGTCTTCTGAGGTAGCTAGCTACCAGGAAGAAGTGAATGAATTGAGTTAAAAGTAGCTCTTCTATGTATTTGTAGGTCTCTAGAAAATAAAAATGTATAAACCAGAATCCCTGAAATAGCAGATAAAGGATATTTCTTTTATCTAATTAAAGTCTGAAAGCAAAAGCTGTAGCAGCTCACAAATGTCTGTGGAGGAGAGGCTTGGGGCAGTCATCAGGTTGGAAGGGAAATTAGAGGACTTTCCTTAACACAGTGTTCACTTAGCAAGTATACAGCTTTTACTTAAAGAATATATTTATTTAGGGCAACTTAACACCAGGAATGGGAGGGAGTCCTAATGGAGATTATGAGGGAACTACATCCTCAGGAAAGAAGGAAGGAAAGAAGGAAGGAAGGAAGGAAGGAAGGAAAAAAATAAATGGATGAAGGAAAGAAGGAGGGGGAGAGAGAGGGAAATAAAGAAAGAAGAAAGAAAGAAAAAGAAAGGGAAAGAAACAGTGGGGGAGAGAGGGAGGGAAAGTGGGAGAGAGAGAGGAAGGGAGGGAGGGAGGAGGGAAGGAAGGAAAAGAAAGAATCACACATTTCTTTGCACGTATACTTGCAATTACTTACATGGGAAGAGAACAAAAATCTAAAATTATAACTTAGCTGAAAAACTTTACCCAGTTTTTAAAAATTATAATAGTTTATAATTATAAAAAGTTTAATTATAATATTAAATCACTATTTACTAATTGCCTCCAGCATGCTTGATACGGGGTAGGAAAAAGATGTCTCCTAATCTCTCATTGCATGGACGCAGGAGGGAAGATGAACATTGGGCAGCAAAGTGATGTAACTGGTCTTAAAAAGGGAGACAATGGAGATTTGATCTGGTCTAGGGTCAGGGAAATTTCCCTGAGGAGATGACATTTCAAGGAGTAATTACCTGGGCAAAAACTGAGAGGTGAGTGGTAAAAGAGGGACAGAAGGATGACAGGGACAGGAAAAATTCCTAGCAAAGAGATCTAAATGTGGGAAGTCAGGAGTAGAATCTTCATAATCTGAGCAATTTAAGAAATCTTTCTGGAGCAAACAGCGTGCATCAGCCAGGTTCCAAAAAGAAAATAGAAACCAAACTGGTTATTCTAACAAAGAGAACTGGGAACTGCTTCACAAGCATTGGGCAAGGATAGATAGTAACTGTAGAGAGCAGGGACCCTTAAGGCTGGGAGGACAAAAGGAAGAGAGAGTGAGGTAACTGGAACCCAGAAGCTCTGAGGAGAGGTCAGAGTTGGAATCCAGGTCTCAGAGGAAGGGACTGGCCAGCAGATCCCGATTATAGCAGAGAAGACATATGGAGACTGGTTGGGGTTATGGGGAAAAGGCAAGAGACTGAAACCCACTGCTTCAAAAGTGAAGAGCTATTGGTGCCTAATAGAGAAAAAAACAAAAAGGAGCAGGTCTTTTTTTCTCTTCTCCAATCTCTCTCTAGCACCTCCTATTGGTCAAAGTCAAGTATCCATCTACCTTTCCCATAAGAAGGTCTCCGTGTGTGTATCCAACTGAATTTTTGTAAGGAATTGGTCCCCTTTTTATATTAACACTTGATTTACATCCATATTTTCATAGTCACAAAGTACTATTGCATTAAAATATTATAAAATGGGTGGGAGGATGGATGAAATAGATAAAGGGGACTAATGGGTTACAAACTTCCAGCTGCAAAATAAATAAGTCACAGAGATGAAAAGTACAGTGCAGAGAATATAGTCAATAAGATCATATAGTCAGTAAGATGATAAAAACAGTGTTTGGTGACAGTGGGTGACTATACATCATGGTGGGCACTGAGTATTTTAGAGAATCGTTGAATCATTATGTCATATACCTGAAACTAATGTAACACTGTATGCTCATTATACTTCAGTAATATGTGTGTATATATCCACAAGTTATTTTATCCTCCATTATTTTACTTCTCATTTAATCCCTTCAGTTCCCATCCTGAGTCTGAGATATTTCACTTTGACCAAAGCCTGTTGAAAATTTGTATTGCTTTACTACGGATGCTCTTTTTTTCTTCACCATATTGGCAAAGGGGCCCCACTCAGGGTATCTCGCTTCTCCACAACTGCTTTGGGGAGAAAAGTATAGGCTCTTCTCTCAGTGAAAGCAAGGGAAGCAAAAAATGAAGCTGAGTGTTTTGCTCTTCTGCTAGTGTAAAATGAGGATGCTAAGAACAGCTTCAATCTCTTTGATATCAAAAGCAATGGAAATTGGAAAAGCAAATCAAGAGGTGGGATTTACCCCATTCTCTTAATCTCGGTTGCCTGACACTTCTAACTAGTCCTGAAGGAGGATAAGAAGGTCAGATTTCTGCAAACGTACATGGCCGAGATAAGAGATGCAGTTTTAAGACATTTTTAAGTATTGAAAGCTTCATGCTACAGTAAAATTACAAACTTCAGGTAATTTGCAAGAAGTTTTGCCTGACCTTTTTATTTTTCTCCCCAAATCACCCTACAAAATGTGAACTCCAATAATTTGTCAAATAGTGACAACCTCCAGAATCTCTCCTTTTATTTTTCTTGGGCTCCTAAGTCTCTCTCATAGATAGTATAGCCAATAGCTGGAAAAGGCAGGGGGAGGGGAAAAAAAAAAAAAAAAGCAAGGCTTGCTTCTTCATTTTAAAACATCAGAGCTAAAATATATTATGTACATAAAAACAAACCCAGAGTTTCCAAAATGGATATAATTTGCACAGCTCAATGTTTGATATCTAGATATATTTGTAACATCTCAAAAGCACTCTGTGCTGATTTTTTTAGACAGATTTTACAGAACCCAGCTTAAGTTAACAGAAGTTGTAAATTATGTCTAAGTGGACTTTATAAACAAAAGTTAAAGTTGAGCATGCAAGGGAATATTGAAAAGTTTGCATAATGCTGTCAACATCTACAGTGTCAATGTTCATCCTTTCTTTTATTATTAGCTGAACTTTTTTCTATATACATGGATATATGTCTAACTAAGTATGTGTGTACAGATTTATGTTTTCAAATGAAACAAAGCTGTGCAGTTACTATTGTAGGGGTCGACTGGTCTCTGCAAGCACGTGCTTCCCCGAGCCTATTAAAGTACAGTACCGACATTTCCCTCTTGTAGCTTTGTGAGTGTGATCCGACCTGAGCTTGTGTTTCTGGGAAAGCGCCTGGAGAATACCAATTTAATTTAGAAACTGCTCAGCTTAAGTGTTTGGTAGGCTTTGACAGCCTTGCATCAGGTGATCAGATATATTTTCAGAGATACCACAAAGAAAGTTGAAAATGTCACCAAAAAGTTTACGTTAAGTGTATTTTTCCTGCTGAGGAATTGATTTTAAACATCATTTAAATTTATAACACGTGCCAGATTCCAGGGTTTTGTTACATGACAGCCTTTAGTTGCTGGTTCTCTGCTTTCAAATTATTTTAGTGCTGGTATGGGCTTTTGCTTGAATTACAAATGTTGTTACACTGTTGTGTACTCTTAAACTAATGGCCAAACTGGAAATTCTTATGTAATAAAGATGAACAGCTATTTCTCTTGCTGGTTGAAATACAGTCATGTTGTACAAACAATATCTTTGGATGTGTTCTTTTCTCTTCTTCATAGGCTTTTTCATTCCTATTACACAGAGTTAAAAAAAAAAAAAAAAACTTTGTAGTTGGATTTGACCTGTCACGTCCTTGAAAAAAAAATTATTAAAAAAGTGTATCCTTCCCCACTCACCACTCCCTTCCCAAGACCATGCATTCACCTCAAATTTAATTGAACACGCCCAACATATCTTAAATAGTATTATATATTGTCCCTGAAATTAAGTGGGGGTGGGGGGCGGTGGGGAGAATATTCCAGTCTAGGTGAAATCTATTCATCAGCAACACATACAAAGATAGTGCATTTTTAAGGATAATCAACTTTTTTTTGGATGATCCTCTGGGGAAAGGAAAAATAATTTAAAAATTGAACTGTTCCTCCTGAACTACCAGCTTTCTTCTCTGCGTGTCTTTTGATTGAATCCATACTTTGAATTTCAGTGGCCCGTTAAATTCTTCCTGCTTTTTAGAGTTTCTTTGAAAATATCTTGTGAAAAAAAAAAAAGAAAATATCTTGTGAAGACTGAAGGAGAAAAATTTTCACCAACAGTCTCACAAATCTCTTGGATTCTCTAAACAAGAACAGAGCTGTCTTTGGGTTTTATTTTGTTTTGTTTGTTTTGTTTTGTTTTGTTTTTGAAGGAAGGGTAGAGCATTAACACATGACAACAGTGAGATTCCACAGATCAATCTCTGAGTTCTTTTATCTAGTAAACATTCTAATGATCAACTTCAAAGACAAGATGGGAAGAAGCTTCCTTGTCTTTCCATACCAGAATGAGAGGTGAAGCTGTTTGCCACTCATATGGGAGATATGAGGAACCTTTGAATGGATCATTGCTTTTTATGAGTAGTAATGAGGTGAGAAGTATTCTGGTGTGTGGCACAGGCCTTCATTAAAAAGCGTGAAACAGAATGGCTTACGGTTAAAGGGGGTAATTTGTTCTAACATACTTGCTAAATTGTGCTGTAACCATGCCAGTTAACAGCACTATATTTTCCATAGGATTCCTAAATGCATTTGTGTGCAATTATTCTGTCCATACAAAGTTCAAGGATTTTTCCAATAGCTTATGTTAACTACTTGACAATGCTTACTCCTTCAGTGGAAAGTATATTGAGTCCCATAGTTAAAGAGGGGTGAAAGAATCCAGGGATGTTCTCATTCTCCTTCCGAAGCCAAAGGGTTCTTGTAAAATCAAAAACTCAAGGAACCTAAATTTAAATGAATACCATTTGCCTAAACGGTAATGTCAGAAGTAATGGCCGGGTTAATAATGACAAAGCTTAAAGTTTTAAAATATGCATCATAATAAAGATAGTCCATAAGAAAGGAAATCAGATCTGATAATTTCAAGTCCACCATTTAAAAAGAAAAAAGCCTGAAAATTAGGAGCAGTCATTTTGCTACATTTGTGAGCAAATTCTGTCCATAGGAGATCTTGAAGTCCTGCAACATACCAAGAAGATTACTTGTTCAGTCTCTTAACTGGGAACATTGGACTAAGTTTTATTCATTGGAAAAATCATTCCGCTTAGAGAAATATAAAATTCTTTTTTTTTTCCACATGATCAGCTATCAAGAGAGAAAAATATAGGAGGCAAATACAAAGTTTTGGACAGGACCTAGAATTGGGGTATATCATATGGGGAAATGGTTTTATAAGTGACAACTTTTTGAGACAGGCTTACTAAAAATGCTGTAATATTAGACTTAAAGGGGAAGAAGAAAACTCCTTTGAATTTTCTAGAATTTTCTTAAAAGGTAATAATACAAATATTAATTGTTTCATAAAATATGCCCCAATTTTATAACTGATGACACAATTTTATTGGAACAGCAATATATTAACTAAATGTAATTGATATGCCACTATGGACTACAAATGGAGACAATTTTTTTTTTTTTAACAGGTTAAGAAGTAGAGTTTTTATTCAGGATACAATTTAGGCGATATATAATGGAGAGATATTTCCAACATCTGTTTTTAAAATGCTCAATGGAGACTTAAATTTAAGCACCAAAAGACTTTATAGTGAGACAGGAAGTATCAGTGTCTGTCCACTCAGTGGAATTTCTGAGACTGAACAGCAGGGAGAAGAATTTCAGCTTTGTCACTTTCCACAATTTTCATTATTATTATTTAGGTTTTGAGTATTTGATATTTGATATTTGGGGAAAAATATTTACCACCACTGTTTTGTACATTATTCTAGCTTTAAAAATAAATACTGTGCAACTTAATAGAAAGCAGGCAGTGGGCCTACAATAAATGTAATAGGCTCAGCCTCGCCTTTCTATTTCTTTTTATTGGGTTTTCGGGAAAGTCCATGAAGGAAATTCTAATTGCAATTGCCCCTCAAAAATGCTCAGTCAGGTTCTTTTAGCCCGAGGGAAGGAAATGCTAGCCCTGGGCTATGTGGTAGAAGCAATGGCATTTTTTCAAGCTAAATTAAATATGTAGCAGAGTAAGGAATAAAAATTACATTTCACATGGCTTAATCCTCATCACCGTACCACAAGAAGTCAAATCAGGTGAGGGTTGTGACTGCATACAAAACAACATCTTATTCTGTGGTGGATTCATTACCCTGGAACAAGGCAGTGAGAAAAGAACCAATCTTTTTATCACTGTCTCTGCAATTACTCTCAGTAATCAGAGCTTTGCTTTTCCTCATTTTAATACAAATGTAGATGCTCTGAGTTACTCGAGAAGAACCAAGATGGAAAACCTGGGAAACAACATAGGAGAAAATGTGCATTAAAGGGACATTTACCATGCTTTAAACTTTCTTTTGCAATGTCTGTCATTTATATCTAACTGGAAAAACTAAAGCCTTTTAGTCCAGTACAAAGAAGCAATACAAGGGTTAGGTGAATACAGAGTGAAATGAATAGAGCTCACTGAGATCATTCTGAGCAAGGTTTGTCTAACTCCCTTATGACATCATGGGTCCCCATGACTGGGAATTCCAAGGGGATTCATGATGTCAAATACTTGAGAAAAACAAGGATAAGGAGACTAAAATAGAAATTGGACAGAACCAACTAAATTGGACAGAAAACACACAAATATATTAAGACTAAATGTTACATTACATAAGATACATATACATTACATACATTATGGAAACATTTTTTCTCTGGGGAGAAAAAAAGAGTTAAAATATTCCAAATGAAATATATAGCTGCACTCGAGGAAAGTTTTCATTGGGAGACCACCATGTGCTTTCCTAAGAAAGCTGGAGCCATTTAACAAAATGGCCAAGTGCTCCAAACCTCTGGCAGGTGTGTAGAGACCAACAGGTGTAAAGAAATAGCACAAAGCTCTGGTTTGTAAGAACTACCTGGGCAGCTGAAGAGATTCACAGTTCCATTCTGCTCGTGGACCTCTCTACTCAGGATCTCAATGCGGAGAATGAACGGGAAAATTAAGAAAAACATCTAATTTCATTTTGTTTCACCAGATAGTGCCTGAATCTCAGGAAGTAGAAAAGAAGAGGGGATAAATATATTTGGAGGACTAGAATAAGCCAAAAATTTTTAAGTAGTCAGTGTTGATCTTTTGTTTCTCTTTCTTTGGTTATATTCACACACCCTTCCAAAGCCCCCATGTGTGTCTTTGATGGACACTAAATAAATTTAGGAATTTCTTCCATGATTCAGCACACTCAAGGTGATACTCTGGCTTCCCCCAAATTTATCTCCGCCTTATCAGTGGTTTCCATACTTGGAATTTCTCCTCCAATACATCCATTCAGTGATCATCTCTGAACTCCCACTCTTTCTTTATATAATAATCCAAGGTCCAACTCAAGTTACTTCCACACATAAAGTGGATTTATCGGCTCCCACCCTTGTTCTGGCTATTTTCTGCATCATATGGATTTGCAATAATTACACTTAATTTCTCAGTTTGTTCTTTGTTTTCTTGAATTGTTCATAGATTGTTGTAGGTGTATTTATTGTTTCATAATAAACTCCTTGAGGATACAAATCATGTATCTTATAGTATTTTTGTTTCACCAAGAACAATATACAGAGGAAATATAACATAGGGGTGCCTGGGTGGCTCAGTGGATTAAAGCTTCTGCCTTTGGCTCAGGTCATGATCCCAGGGTCCTGAGACCGAGCCCCACATCGGGATCTCTGCTCAATGGGGAGCCTGCTTCCTCCTCTCTCTCTCTCTCTCTGCCTGCCTACTTGTGGTCTCTGTCTGTCAAATAAATAAAATCTCTCTTTAAAAAAAAAAGAAATATAATATAAAAGTGGAAAAACTGAGGAAACACACCAGACTCAATACCTTCTTTTTCAATGCACTCTTTTTATCTTTTAAAGTAGTTCTCCTGCCCTATTGTCTATTTTCTAATGAACCTAGTAGTGGACATTATTATCTCTATAAGAATAAAAGAGACTAAAACTGGCAAACAGCAGGAGGAATCTTTGTGGTATTCCCTGTTTGTTTGGGATTATGCAGAAAAGGATAGAACAAAAAAAAAAAAAAGAAGAGAAAAGAAAGTAAAAATGACTCGGAAATGTAAGATATTTAAAATATTAGGAAAAGAACGGGACACTAGTTTGAAGCAATAAAGGACGGCAAAACATGCTTGCATTTTTGAAAGCCATTTTCTGCAAGTTCTTCAAACACTGGGTATGGTAACTTGGTGTATTGAACTAGTGATTTGATTTATCCTGCTCTGGATTTCTGTGATATAAAGAAATTATGACTATCGCAAGTGCCTAAAAACAGCAACGTACAAGCAATCCACATTTCTTGCTAAATGAACATTTCTGTTTGTCCTCTTCATGATATTGAAATTGGTGAAAGTATAATGATTTTATACCTCACTGAACAGGAAAGCTTTTATTCTTTTAATTAGAGCAGCGCCTTTTTAAATCATCTTACAAGTCGTAAAATTATCTCTTAGGTATGATTTGCCATATTTTAAGTTCCCGGTCAAAATCTCCTTTGAATTAGTAGTCATATATATGCACCAGAAATATTTACAATTAGGACCTCTGTGGTAAGAGTAACCCATTTAATTTTCTTCTTTATGCTACCCATAACTGGAGGAATTTAAAGAAACTAGTAAGTATTGCTTCAATATTCTCTTTGCTCAATTTCTATGGAGAAATGATTGAGGTTTCAATCCAGTTTACTGAGAAGTGCCATATTTAGGGACATTTAGCAAGATATTCTCAAGCCATAAATAAAATTCCAACTTAATTCCAAACACTGTTTTTACCCCAATAACTGGAACCATAGAAAATAGCTGGATCTCTTCCAAAAATTAAGAAGTAGGCTAGAAAGCCTTTCTCATATCCTAGTAAGTGAAATGAGAAAATTAAAATGAATGTTCCTTAAGGTGTGGAGAAATCTCCATCATCCTTAGGCTAGCTCAAATCAGTCCAGTTCTCAAGTTAATATTTCTAATTAAAATAAATAACTGTGAAATAGCTTACATTTTTTGTCCAAATGCTTTCTGGCAGTGGGGATAGGGTCATGCTAATGAGTTTCCTACTCTGTGCTCCCCACAGCTTAAACGAGATTGAAAGCATTTCTTTCTCTTGCAATTTTTCTTTCCCAATAACAACATGCTAAAATCCAAGAAATTATATCATATTATTACAATTTTTTAAAATTGCTGATTTGATCTGAAAAAACTTTCTTTAATTAGTGTCTTTGCAAAATTGAATACAGACAGATTTTAATCCTTCATTTACTGATTTTATTTAATGCATTACTCAGCATATGTTGGCTACATTAAACCATTACAGTAAAAATTAAAATGAAAGTCATATGATTTATCCCCCTTTAAAAGTGCTCAATCGGTCTAATAAAAGTAGAGTACCAAATACCAGATGTCTGATTTAAAAGAAATTCTGAACAAAAAGAAAAAACCCTCCCATTATTCTCTTAAGATATTTTGTTGAGATTAACGCTATCTAAGGAAAAACAGCAGTTATATATAAATAAGTTGTATGGGTATATTTAATGCAAATTAGAAGATGCAGGTAATAAAAATATATTAATACTGATCTTGATTGTTTTAAACATCTGTCTTGATAAATAAATTTGTACTATTTGTGTGCATAATCATCAAATTAACTTGATATTTTAAGAAGAAAACAAGGGTGGTTGTTTCAGTTTGGTTTAGAATGCAGAAGGCCAGAACGGGAATACAAGATATAATCAAGATATAATCGAGTTTTGCCCATTATTTTTCCTTCAAATTTTAGTTCCTCCTCACTATTTAATTATCAGCATAATTTCTAGCCAAAAAAACATTGTCTGGGATAATAAATTGGTGTTCTCAGTTCTATAGAAAGATGTTTCCAAAAGGAAGAGCTAAGTAAAGGCATTTACCTTTTTGGGTTTTATTACATTTCAGGTCAGTCACTCCATATTCACCATTCCCCAAAGGGTTATGTCCCTCAACCCCAGACCTTTGCCCATATACTTTTGTTTCCAAAACAGCTTTGTTTCCCAGACAGTTCAAGATCTATGCCTCAAAGATGAGTTCCCATAGCAATCCTTTCATACATCTTTTTCTGATTACTCCTCCCTCTCACTGCCCTGACTACAATACTGTTATGGTAGTCACTGGCTCTAAGTTCCCCAAATGTATTGGTTTTTTCTCTGGAACATAGCAAGATGACATTCTCCAGCCTCCTTTTCCAAGAGTTATGGCCGTGTGATGGTAGACTGGCCAATGGGCTGTCAACAGAAGTTATAATACCCTGCTGTGTGAACCACTATGATCCCTTCTGCTGGCTGGATTTATCTGCAGAATTCAGATTATGGCAGAAGCCACATAGTGGAAGTAACAGAGCTGGAGTGTCAGAAGATTCTGTGCAGTAGAGCCTATCCTTCCCATCCCCCATCTCCAACTCACCCCTGCCCAGACTGAATTTTTGTGTTTCTCCACTGAGATTTCTGGGCAGCCAATATTATCTTAACCAACACAATGAAAATGACGATCTCTCCATAGACTGAATATCCATAACATTCTGTGCTGTTCTTGTCACTTTCTTTTTTTTTTTTTAAAGATTTTATTTATTTATTTGACAGAGAGAGATCACAAGTAGGCAGAGAGGCAAGCAGAGAGACAGGAAGGGAAGCAGGCTCCCCGCTGAGCAGAGAGCCCGATGGCGGCTCGATCCCAGGAACCTGAGATCATGACCTGAGCTGAAGGCAGAGGCTTTAACCCACTGAGCCACCCAGGTGCCCCTTCTTGTCACTTTCTATATTCTTCTTGTATATTAATGATACCTCTTCTTGCCTTTCTTCTTAAGGTCAGAAACAACCTTCTTTTTCAGTTTTTATTCCTTGAGTTATTAAGCACAGTCTCTGGTTCAAAGTAGATCCTTAATAAATGGTCCTGTAGCCATTAATCTGAGCTTATTAGACTACCCCAAACTAACATAGTCTCTTGGTTCTTTCATACTTTTTTTATTCATTTATGGGTTCTAAATATCTCTTGCATCCCTACCACATGTTGGTGCAGCTTTGGGTTATCTGCCCAGATCACACTGATTCTCCTTTTTTGAGAATTTATGAAGGTCCAGAAGAGGTGCATCTCTAGCAGCAATAAATACCCCACACGAACTTGTGGCCCACTTGACTAGAGTCACTAGTTATGTCTAGTTGAGTTATGTCACTCACCCTGGGCCAACTAGACTCTGTCCCTAAGAAGGTGACTGGGAAATAGCCAGTTAATCCTTTATCATGACTAGAATTATGTCATATATACTGGGATCAGAGAGCAGATATATAACTCCATATTGGCCTGAGAAGCCCAAAAAGCTAGTCTATGAGGGAAAGAAGAGGAACAAAATATGTACTGAGAAAGAAGCATTGAATTCTGTAGACTTTCTAAGGCCTGTTTACAATTTTTTCCTAAGGCCAGGCTAAATTCAACCACTGAGCTCTATAGCCTTCTACCTCACCTGTTTTGTGTAAGTTATCTCAAGATGATTCCCACTACTTATAACTAATATAGCTTTAGTTAATAAAACTAGACATCGTGCTTCCCTGCAATGATACAACGGTGAACAAAAGATAGCTAGCTCTTACTATTTGGGGAAGGTCAGTAGGTGACAATTCAATAATGTTGCTAGGAAAAGAAAGGAACTTATCCTTGCAATGCTCTTGGATGCATGGATTTTCCTTTCTCTTGATGAATGAAATTTGGAGGTGATTTTCTTTTCTGTTACACATTGGACAAAGAGTTTTTTATTCCCCATAAGAATATTAGTTTCTCCCATCCCGATTTTTTTCTCTTATTATTTTGCCATTTGAGAGTGCTGCAGAAAGTGTAAAATCAAACATCAGCAAAAGAAGCTAAACACATCAATGTTGGAAAAATAATTGTGGGAAGCTTTGGATTGGGATGACGGTGATTATGAGACAATATGGAGAGGTATAAGACATTAGTGAAATGAAGGATGCAGAGTTTTGAGGACTAATTACACACAGGTATAGCAGAGGGAAGATAAGCAGAGCGCAGTTTTGACCAGGAGTCACAGGAAATTGTGCAAGACCAGGATGCTGGTTTAAGGGAAGGATGATATGTGATACACTGCGACATTTTGGAGTCTCAACCTTCAATGTGTATCAAGATATTCTGGAGAGCTTCAAAGGGGTACCAATGTCCCACCTCCAGGCCTAGAAATTAAGAAGTAATTGTTCAGGAGTGATTTCTGTCATTAGTGTTGCATAAAACCTCATGCATCCCCAGTGATTTTCATGTTTTGATGGGGTTGAAAACAAATTTTTCCATGTCTGAGCCTTCCATAAAAATGCTTGTTTACTTATTTCTAAAAATGATTCCATTTAAAATAATAAAACATTGTGCTGAAAACTGGAAAGCTATGACATTTAGTAAAAGAAGTAGAAAATTAAAGCAGAGGAAAAGGGGGAGAATAAAAAAAAGGATGACGCAAAAAAAAATCTATAAAGCAACACACATAGTGGAAAGATAAACTTGAAAAGGATTTATTTTGTAAGTCCTGTTCTCACAGTTTCTCCTCTTCACCTCACATGCTGAAGCTTCTAATGACTCAGAAAAGCCAGG
Organism: Taxidea taxus jeffersonii; assembly: GCA_003697995.1. NCBI lineage: Eukaryota > Metazoa > Chordata > Mammalia > Carnivora > Mustelidae > Taxidea > Taxidea taxus. The sequence continues at coordinate 646 of RCUC01122205.1, read as the reverse complement.
AGATGGCAAGACTGACCTGTGAAGTAGTTGAAATTTCACTGCAACCCCTTCTTCCAGCTCAATCCTCAGACTTTCTAGGGCCTCTCAGACCATCTCGGGATTGCCAATTCCTTCCACTTAAACAGATAGCCGGTCCTCAGGACTCTGACCTCAACCTGGCAATGTTCTCTGGGATGGGAAATAAGAATATCATAATTAGGTAATGAGCCAAAATATTGTTAATAAATTATTGCCTATTCAATAATTAGCTCCTAATAGACATTGAATGAACACGTGGCCACTGAAGAATCAACTAGAACTTTGTTTCTTTTCTTCCCCTCCAAGGGCAAAAAGAGAGAGAAAAGAGACTTTTGTCCACCATTTATTAAACTGAGCATAAACAGGAACTGAAACCAAACCTAATTTCTCCTCCCATACAGAGCAAACAGACATGTATCAGAGAAGCAAAACCATGTAATGAAAAAAGTGGAAAGTAATAGGTTTGATTTTGATGTTAAGTACTTTATAGATACTCCAAGTCAAATTTCATAACAGTAAAAATGACAGAAGTCCTCAAAGAATGGTTAAGGGTGTGTGTGTATGTGTGTGTGTGAGTGTAGGGAGAGGGATGGATTCTTTTTCAAAGGAGTGTCAGGAAAAAAAAAAA
>RCUC01122204.1:0-11546 GCA_003697995.1 Taxidea taxus jeffersonii | reverse complement strand
CTCTCTCTCTTTCTCTCAGAACAGTGCAGCAGGTGTTTGGAATTGGACACGGTAGGTTGATCAAGTTAACAGCTCTGACTCTGGGGAAACAGCAAGTCTCTGCATCCTAAAACTAGGCAATAGGGGACATACATTCCTGACTTCTGTCCTGACTCATTTGTCTTCCAGCCAAAAAAATGTACAAATTCAATGTTGCCCATTAATGAGCCCATTTTTTCTACTCAATTACTTATCTCCCCACTGGTTTTGCCAGAACGAGATCACCAGATCTCGTTCACAAGCTTTTTCCGTAAGTGTCTACCACGCACACCCTGTGCTGGCTCCTGGGGGATGGGGTAAGCCACCAGACACCAGCCCTACCTCATGGAGTCCTGCTCCTGGGAAGCGTTGTCAGCTTCTGCTCCATTTGGCTGTTGAAGGGCAGCTGACTTTATAGCTCCAATAAAATCTCTTTCACATATTTGAGCCCTGAAATTTGAGTCTGCCCTAGCAAATATAGCCTATCATGTACTTTAGTGGGTCTCATTGATAGTAATGAACATAAGCAGAGTTTTCAATGTTGGGTATTTAGAACCCTTGACCCACTGAAGGTTTTCTCTGGATCTTAAGCATGGAGACTAATTATCCTCTATGGTGGCAATAGCTTCACTTGACCTGCATGCCTAGGGTTGATTGCCTCTGCTCTTTGAGACTGACTAGAAGACTTAGGGGTAGTAAATATCCTTACAGCCTTTGCCCACAGGCTTCTCTTAGGATCAAAGGTGAAGTCCCATCCTACCTTTATTTATGGTCTAGGGTCACAGACCTCATCCAGCTTAGGAAGATACAATCCACATCCTTGCAATCTTCTGGTGGGCACTCCCATCACACCCTCAGACCTGGCCACTGCCATCTCGCTCTGTTCCCTGGGTAAGGGGAGGGTGCGTTTTTTTCTACAGGCTGAAATTCCCCTCTAAGGACTCACCAATTCCTTTTTTTCCCCCACAATGTCAGGACATGTGTGATTATATCACAAGTAGAGTGAAACTGACTATGTTTATGTTTTGTCATCTGTAGGGCCAGGAGTTTGTTTTGCTTTTTAAAACAACTGTATGAGATAGAATTCATACCATGAAGCTCACCCATTCAAGTGAACAACTCAGTGGTTTGTGATCTATTCAGAGTTGTGCAATCATCACCACCATCTACTTTTAGGACATTTCGTCACCTCAAAAAAAAAAAAAAAAAGAATAAAATAAAATAAACCATACCCAGGGGCAGTCACTCCCCATCCCCCTCCTTTCCAGCCCTGGACAGCCACTAGTGCACCTTCTGTCTGGATTTGCCTATTCTGGATCTGTCATATACATAGCACCATACAGTATGTGGTCTTCTGGGACTGGTTTCTTCACCTACTATAATGTTTTTGAGGTTCACCCATATTATCGTGTGTATCAGTCATTCATTCTTTTTCGTGGCTGAGTAATGTTCCATTGTGTGGCTACAACCACTTCGTTTGTCCATGCAACTGTGGACAGACATTCGGGCTGTTTCCATCTTTTAGCTATTATGAACGATACTGCTATGAACATTCACATACAGATTTTGGGTAAACTTCATGTTTTCATTTCTTTGGGGCACATACCTGGGACTGGAATTTGGGGATCATGTGGGAACTCCACTGAACATCTGGGAAACCGGAGCCGGGTGCTTTTCATTGACTTCCTAAAATCTTTGGGAGCCTAAGGAAACAAGGATATTTTGCATAGATGTCTCAGACCTTCAAAGCCAAGTCCCTTTGCTATTCAGGCCTATCTCAAAATGTTATCAGAGACTTGATGCAGGAGAATGTTATGCATGAGATACCACAGAGAAGGAATGAAGAAGTCACTGTCAGAAGGGCTGTGGGTACTGCTCAGGTAGTGGTGATTACATGGGGTTTTATGATGGGGAACCAGGGCTGTGTCCTGTCCAACCTGATGTACTTCTGTACTGCCCTCAGGATAGTAAAAATTGTTGGGTGTGTTCAGCAGTGTGTGCCTTTTTCTTTTTTTTTTTTTTACTTTACTCTTATTTACTTTTCTTTTCTTTCTTTCTTTCTTTTTTTTTTCTTTTTAAATTTCAAGTCAACTCCCTGGCCAGCGTGGGGTTTGAACTCATGACCCTGAGATTAAGAGTTGCATGCTCTGTGGACTGAGCCAGCCAGGTGCCCCAGTGTGTGCCTTTCTCTGAACAGTTTTAAGACACCAGCTTTTTTGAGTTCAGGCATTGTATTTCCAGAACTCTCCACTCTGCCAGGATTTGCTTTCTTAGAAAGTAGGAAGTCCTGTGAAGAGCGTTATCTGAAACCAAAAAGCACTTGCTTTCTGTATTGAATTCATTTTTTTGTTCTCTCATTTGAGTCAGTATTCACTGATCTTTAAGAATTAAATTACTGTTTGAATAAAGCTTAGATCAAGGATTAAAGGAGTAAGTCTCCAGCAATAAACCATTGCTAAACTAAACTTCTGTCCGTGGGAAGGACCTGTTGAAATGGCACCTTGAAGTTTTGTAAGAATGTATTTTCCCTGATATTCTCTGATATTTAATTATTTCTTACTCTGTACAGGGGAGGGACATAACCATGAAAAAAGATAACCAATGAATTGTACATATATATAAATGACCTTTTAATATTTTGTAGAATTTAAAACCAGTTGTCTTATTTTTTACCCCCAATAGTTTTGTGGAGCAGGTTGATGGAAATGATAGAAAAGGAAACTGGGGGACGCCTGGGTGGCTCAGTTGGTTAAGCAGCTGCCTTCGGCTCAGGTCATGATCCCAGCGTCCTGGGATCGAGTCCCACATCTGGCTCCTTGCTCGGCAGGGAGCCTGCTTCTCCCTCTGCCTCTGCCTCTGCCTGCCTCTCTGTCTGCCTGTGCTCACTCTCTCTCTCTCTCCAACAAATAAATAAAAATAAATAAATAAAAGAAAAGGAAACTGGAAGCCCAAACCAGACAAATTATAGAACTTCCTTGAGCCTCTATTTCCTTATCTATAAATGGGTACACTGATAAATCCGAGAGCATTGTCAATACCAAGTAACGTGCAACATACTTAAGTCTGAAAAGTGTGATGCAAAAGTTTAAGTTTTTTTTTTTAAACTAAAATACAATACCCAAGTATGATGATGATTTACCCCGACACTTCTACCAGGAGTATTTACCAGCATAAAGAAGAAAATGACTGTTTTCCATTATCTCTAACTGAGAACATCCTCTGGGGTGTTAATTGTCCGACCATTTTGAAAAGCAATTTGTTAATATCTGGGAAAGCTAGCAGTGTGCTGTTAGACGAGTGCAGCAATCCCAGCTCCAGTGGTCATTAATGGTCTTTAAGTCATACAAAAGAATACTTTTCTGCACTTAGAACAACTGGATGCATAAAATTTCAAAAAATAGTGAGTGTAGAAAGGAAATCATAAAAGGATTCAAATATTATTTATATACATCTTTACAACTAAAAACTTACATATTGTCTATGAATACAGATACATACACTAGAAAAATAGACACAGAAGAAAACACGAATTTCAACCTCAGGTTGGAGAAGTGACTGTAATACGTTATTCTTTAAAACACACACACACACACACAAAGCGGGGCGCCTGGGTGGCTCAGTGGGTTAAAGCCTCTGCCTTCGGCTCAGGTCATGATCTCAAGGTCCTGGGATCGAGTCCCACATCAGGCTCCCCGCTCAGTGGAGAACCTGCTTCTCCCTCTCCCTCTGCCATTCCTCTGACTTGTGCTCTCTGGTTCACTCTCTTTGTCAAATAAATAAATAAAATCTTTAAAAAAAACCCACAAAGCAAACATGACTAAACATCAATGAGGTAAAACATTTTGTATATATTTAAAATATTTCAGAAATTTTAAAAAGTTTGATGGCTTATCATCCAGACTATTTCCTAAGCCTAGAGATACACTCTTCTTGTCTTATACGATTTGTTTCCTGCCATACATATTTTTGCTGATTGTACACATTCTAAACATCTCTTTGTCACTAAATATGCTTTCTGGGTGTTCTTCCTGGCCCTCCTAAGTCTTTCTGTTACAATGTAATTACTTGCTCAGAGAAGAATTTTTAGAAGAAACAAAACGGCTGATGCTTCCTCTTAATATTTTCTATTTATTCATTTGTAATTCAAAGTGATTTCTCATTCTCTTTCGATGTCTCTGGTCCCTGACACTGAAGGAGCTCATAACCTAAAAGCAGAGGTAGCATTAAAGTCTGGTTTAATGAGGGCACAAAGAATCCGTTGGGTTTCTTAGGCAATTCCTCAACTCTGGGCATTCACAATGTGGAACTTTAACTGACGATTTCCGAAAATAACCATCAAACAAGTGTCAGTTGGAAAGAGAATTCTCCCATCCTGGTGGACCTAATTCAGTCACTGGCTGCTGCCCATGACTCCCTTCAGTTTTTCCTGTGCCCCAGGATGCCCTGCGCTTTGCCTGTGTCCAAGGAGGCCCTGCGGTTCCCTATGTCCCAGGATGCCCTGTGGTTTGCCTGTGTCCCAGGGTGCCTTGCGGTTTGCCCGTGTCCTAGGAGGCCCTGCAGTTCTTTGCCTATGTCCCAGGAGGCCCTGTGGCTCCCTGTGTCCCTGGACTCCCTTCAGTGTTCCCTGTGCCCCAGGCTGTCAGTGCTTCAGCTGAAGGTGGCCCAGGGGCCTTGTGAGGCTTTGCTGTCCCCTCTGTTCTTGGATGCATTCCTGTTCTGGGTTCTTGAGATGCACCAGTTAAGACAATTAAAGCTCGGTGCTGTGCTAGGATTTCCATTCCCTAATCTCTAGTGGGTAACGTGTTCTTTTACAAATTTGAACTCTATTCCTTGTTGCAGAAACATCCTCTAGGTAGAGAAGCACAATACTGAGCTAGCAGGATCCTTACAAGTACTGAGAGTAATTCCTGGATCTTGGAATGGGAAAAGTAGGGCCCAGGCAGTGACTTCGGCTTCCGTCTTGGTTTCCCTCATTCCCGTCTGAGATTATGTCGGCATGAATGTGGCTACAAGCTAGAGCTTCTCAATTTCCTATGGAATCGCAGCTAGTGATTGGTAAGGGCTGGTCTGTGGCACACCGTGAGATTTGCTGCCTCCAAGAGAGAAGCTAGCCTCTGGTGGAGGGCCAGGGAAGGAGTGCTCAGAGCTTTGTCCCTACATTGGTGCGTGATGGGGACAGTCACCTGACTCTCTCGATGGCTCGTGTTTCACCTCTACGATGAGCAGCTGGAGTTGACCCCTATAGTTCCTTTCTTCTCTGTTGATTGGTATTTAAGGGATGGAATTGTCGTGTGAACTTAAGGAATAGGGAGGATCTTTCACTAAATGCCTTGGATACAACTGGTTCAGTATTTGGAGATAAGTCTGTTTAGATCTTCATGGATTATCATAGCCAAAAATGAATGTCACATCAAATAGTTAAGAATAAAAATTAGTTATGGAAAAACAATGGCCTATGTTTTCTGCAGGGTGAAAACTAAGGATAGAAGGATGCATTTTCTAACTCAAACTTTATGAAAGAAATCATAGTTCTTCATAATAACTTAAAGCTCCAATGAGCTAAAAATAAGAGCAAGCAAACTGGCAAAAATGGTCATTCTAAATGGACTAGGAAAGACATTATTCTACTTAATACATGAAGAGCTCATGAAGATCAATATACAAGAGATAAATGGGCAGTAGATAAAAAGGAAAGTCAGGAAGAAAAAGCAATAGTTTAATGAATGTTAAAAATATCCAGCTTTACTTGTCACCCTGAAAAAATGCAAATTAAAACAATGAGACACACATTTAATGTATGAAGAGTGAGTCTTGTTTTCCTTGTTCTTAAGTGAGAATTCTTATTTTTGACAGACACGTGAGGAAATGGTATTTTTATATTTCGCTGGGAAGAATGTAAAAAACTACAAACCTTTTGGAAACGGATTTGGTGATATTTACCAGATACCTTAAACTGCTCCTTGAACCCAGAAATCCTACCCATGCTAAGGAAATAACTGAAAAAACAGAAGAAAAGTTACTCCCCAAATTATTAGTCATTGCTCTATTTATTATTAAAGAGGCAAAAAGAAGTCTAAACAGACAACAATCAGGCAGTAAGATAATAAATAACTGAAGAGTTATCTCGTGATATATGGACATTGAAAATTATCTCACTAAAGCTGAAGAAAGGACATATGAAATTGATTCAACCTAAGAGCTCAACTATACTTAAAAACAAAAAGGCTTCTGCAATGGTTGTACCTAGCAAAGAAAAAAATAAAAAGTCTGTGCATTCACCAAAGACTGAAAGGGGCTTGGTCAGTGATGGTTATAGGTGCTAAAATTTCTACATTTTAGAACTTTACAAATTTTCTATAATGAATGTGAATTACTGTTATAATGGGAGGGAGATTATCTTTAAAAATATTCCATGACTATGACTCAGTGACTTACATAGTATAATTTCCTTTACTTTTACCAGGTTTGTGTTTTATTTTATATTTGTTTTCTTATTTTTTTAGATTTGTATTTTAATAGAAGAGTCTTTGGTTAAAACCAAACCAAACAAACAAACAAAAAACCAGTCTACTCTGGTCCCAACCAATATCTGAGCTCCCCTGAGGAGGTTTAAGTAGGTAATTTGCTTTCATTTTAGTTGTTTTCATGTCAGTTTGATATATGGCCTCATGCAATTTTAGCATTTGTAGAAGAGGATTCCATGCTTGTTACACAACGTGATGGCTTAGGGAGCAATTATGGGGGTTATCTGCCTGGCTTTTGCAAGGAGAATAAATTGTTAGGTCACCTGCCCTGTGCTTTCTGTAGTGGGAAAGAAACTTAGGACATGGTCAGTTCATACTGTCGCTTTTGCATTTTGCTTTTGATGATTCAGAATTATTGCTCTGAAGATCAAATTATATCAGGTCATCCAGAGATGCAGATTGGACCAACATTTATTGAGCACCTATTTATTCTGTAAGAAATGGATGGGGTGGGGGTTCATCCTGGGCCGGGAAATCTTACTCAGTATGTGCTGTAGTTTGTTGAGCACAGTACTGACCCACATAAGACACAGAGGGGGGGCCCGAGAGAATCCCTGTCTTTACCTTCAGAAGCCTGATGCAATGGTAGAAAGTTATAACAAGAAATATGAATCAATGAATCTTTAACTGAATGGATGAATGAGTAGCTTCATGGGCAACCTAATGAATGAATAAAGCTACCAATGGGTTAATGAATGTTTGCACAGATCTGAGAATACCTGTCCCGGATTCTACCTAAGAGAAGTTGAAAAGAACATCAACTGCTCTCACCAAGCAGAAAAAGAAAAAGAGAAGAGGCTGTGTTTCGCGGTTTATCACTGCTGTTATTTAATGAAACTTTTCGAGGAATAGTCAGTCCGTAATGACCCCAAAAGCGTTGTTCCTGTCTGAATACTTCAATATTCTGTGGTCATATTTCAGACCTCTCTAGCAACAAGGATACTGTAAGTCAACTTATTTTGGGCCCTCACAGCAAGCAATTCTGTCTTCAATAAATGATTCATGTCAGGAAAGCATTTGAGTGCATTTCTTTTCTAATAAGTCTCTCTTCAGGTCCATTATGCATGAATCAAGTCAGGGAAATTGCCCGGGTTCATTGGCATCCCTTTATGAAAATCAAAGAAATGAAAGATTTAAAATCTAGCCTTATTGATCTCCTACCTTCCACATACTCTTTACCAGAAAAGGAAGAGTTGGCAGCAACAGGGCCTCTGAGAACCCAAGGATCAAGGGTGCTTAAAGAACAGTGAGGAGGACAGAGAGGGATCCATCAGAGTAAAGAGCCCACTCTCTGGTGCCCAAGGCACAGAAGAAAAAGGCCACTTGCTTATTTCACCCAAAATTGGTTCCCCCAAGTGGACCCTCATGGAACCCTCCCCCAGCACACACAGTGAGCCCCAGTGATAATGACAGAGCCGGCGGACTGCCTCCTCTAAGCCCTACTCCCTGGTCCAAACCCGAGGGTATTAATGCCATGGCCGTTTCTGTGAATCCCAAGCACTGTGGTTGATGCAATGGGGAGAAGCAGCCCCATTTCCCATTTTCTGAGCCACAAACTTGAGCGCGACAGAGCCCCTGCCCACGCCTTACCTCACTGAACTCTCCCAGCGCCCTTATCTGTGATCAGTGGTCATACTCCGTGGGCAGATGGGGAAGCGGGCACTGCTGGAGGCCGAGCGGCCAAGCCGAGGCGGACGCGTGGATGGTCCAGAGTCCAACCCAGACCCAAGTCAACACTGGTGCTTCCCTGTCTCTGCTTCCATCTTCGGCCGCCGCTGGACTCAGGAGGGCTCTGACCCAGCTGATACAAGCCAATGCAAGAGAAGCCCCCAGTCAACGTAGCGCCCCTAGTCTGGGTGCAAACAGACGAGGTGAGCTGTTGTGTGGAAGAGAATCCTACGTCCCTGTGGTTTTGTTACGTAGCCTTCAGTCTTCGGCTACTACCACGTCTCATCTTCTTGGCTCTATCACTTCATGTCTAATGCTTGGAGCTTCCCCAGGAAGGGCTGTTGGGCCACTTCTCAGAGTCTGTTGGTTACAGGCCCTGCTCCCATGGCCCCAGACAATGTTGTTCTGTGCCTAATGGGCACTGTGGATGGAGCCATCGACCCAGACTAGGTGGGCTAGGCCAGAATAAGTAAAGAGAGATTCGTGTGATCTTATCAACTTTACTGGAAAATCAATGCCAGAGAATGGGCTCAGCTATCTCTGGTGGATCCTACCCCCACGGTCTCCTGGCCTGGCCACTTCCAGACCATGTGGGGTTGTTTGGCCAAACTGGAGCCTGCTTAAAGGGGAGAGCTCCTAAATACTGAAGAGATTAGGGTTGTACCCCCTCCCCCAATGGGTATCGAGAATGAAAACATGAAATTATAAAATACGTGTAAGGAAATTTCCAACGAAGTTTTAAATTTGGCTGTGAGTCTTCTTTTAAAGACTTTGTGATATTTGTTTTTTATTGATTTTGAAATATTAAAGATCAGATTTTATGAAAAAAATTTAGGCACCATGATTCGCTGGTGACCTGAGTTGCGCCGTAAGTTGGCCCCAACCTCACCCTGCTCAGAAGTCAGCCCCCTGCAAACTGCTTCCTGGGGGATACAGACATACCTTTTATCTGCTTATTCTTAACATATTCCATATCGCCAGGAAGTACTGGTGTGTTCAGAGGGCACCAAGACGATCGTGGTCTTGATCTTGTTAACACTGCTTTTTATGTCTCTTCAGCGATGTAAAGGCAAAAATCCGTATCTCTCTCCCATACAGTTTAGAGAGCTAACGAGCTGAAGAGGGCCTCAGAACCCATGATTTTGAACAATCTTACTTGAGGACAGGAATGGGGACAAAATCAATTAAAACTTGTGAGCCGACTTTGGGGGGAGTCTTACAACTCAGGTCACCTCAGGGTCACCCCGGCTTGTGTGGCTGAGAGAAAAGGTCCAGACAAGGAATCTTATTAAAACAAACAGAAGAGGGGGGATTGGCTGGCTCAGTGGTAGAGCGGGCAACTCTTGATCTCGGGGTGTGTAAGTTCGAGCCCCGGGTTGGGCATAGAGATTGCTTAAAACCAACAGAAGGAACTGCGAGAACCACAGTGAAAAGATTCGTAAGACAAGATGGTAGATGGTTTGGGGTCACGGGCAAAGCAGCTGAAGGGGGAGGAGACACGCCAGGCAGCCTGGGGGCGCGGCTTGAACCAAGGAGCTCCTTCCTGCGGGCAGAGCTGGGCGCTTTCTTTCTGTGCGCTCTGCCTGCAAGCCTGACACCACTCCGGGAAGGAGGGGATTGCCACCTCCATTACACAGACCCACAAACTGAGGCCAGGATGAGAAGCCCAAGGTCACACAGTCAGTAAGTGGGGATTTAAACCCAGCGTCTGCCCACAGAGCGGCTCCGTGGCTGGCTTGGCCACGCCGCTTGTCACGGCCGCGTGGGAAGGAGAGAAGTGGGCACCGGGAGACCACAGGCCTGACCACGTTGCCTTGGTGACGGGAGGACTAGAGGAGGAGGTGGCTTATATACTGAATAAAGCTCTCTTTTTTGTTTTTTGGTGCCAGCTGGTGCTGCATCTGCCTCACGCCTGCTTCTGTAGGCCCAGAGCTGGTCCCGGGCCATTTCCCCGCCCGGAGAGGCCTGAGGGGATAACCGCCCAGGATCTTGCTCAGCTCCCAGGTTTTTCCACAGGTGTCCCCCGTCACGGGTGTGTCACTGACCGGCGTCCCCCCCGCAGCGGCAACCGCTGAAGAGAGACACCAGTTTCCATGCAAACATCCGTCCTGCTTCCCTTCTCTATTTGAAAAGCTTTCCTTGTTAGTCGGAATATTCTTATTTAAAGCAGGAATGTCAGTGCTTCCCCGTTTGGAAGACTCGTTGCCCTCATTTCACCTCCGTCTTTGGTTTCATGGTACTGGACTTTTGGGAAACTTCCAGAAGTTGAACGTCATGTAACAATGCATTTTCCACTGAGTCCCCAGCAAAGCAGTTCACACACTCTGGGCCGTCAGGAGTGCGGCCAGCCGGGTGGCTCCCTGAGACTGCAGCCCGCTGTGAGGTCAGAGCCCCCCGCAGCCCTGTGACCGCGGGAGAGCCGGACTGGGGTTTAGAAAGGGCCAACACGGCTCCGGGGAGAAGGTGTGACTGAAGCTGTGGGGGACCGATCGGGAGGTGGCTCACACCTCAGGGTCACCCCAACATCCCAAATGGGACCGTGAATTGAAATATGGCATGGTGTTCTGAAGGCCCAAGTTCACGGGAAGCCTCGCTACCCCGGGCTTCCTGGGTCCAAAGCAGCATCGTAGCGGTCAGAGCCCGAGCCTGGGTTTCAGGCATCTACTTTTTGACCTTCACATGCTCCCTAGTCTAACTAACCCCATTTCCTCAACTGTAAAAAGGGGGAACAGTGACTCCCATGTGGGCTTTCGTCACAGGGAAGGACGTAATGTGTGTAGAACATTGGTGTGCGGCTCCCGTTGCACCGGTTACTACTCAAAGTCTCCTGTTTGCCTCTGGACGCTTTCATCTCGTACTTGTTACACCTACAAAAGGCCTTAGAGAGTATCTAATTTAATTTCCTTCCATCTCTGTTCTCCAGACAGAAAAAGTTGCCTAGGTTATCCTTCAGTGTTTACCTCTGAGTCTTGGTCTTCTTGGATTCGACAGAAAACCTCTTCAGAACGTCTTTCTCTCATATAAGCTACCCAGAACCAACTATGAAATATGAACTTAGACGCCTCGATGTCCTATAGACTTAAGTTTTGTCATCCTAAAATTAGCCTTCGGGGACAGAGGCTTTGGGTTATCACTCAGAGGATGTGAGGAAAGCGTTGAGCGTGATGTACGACTTCCTCGGAGCTTGGTTTGGTTTAACGGACACCCCGCAGGGACAGGGATGCTGGACAGAGGACTGGGCCATCGAATTTTAACGTCCGCTAATTGTAATAGGCTTCTGCCAAACCATGTGATGGGGATGATTTTTTAAATTGAAGGCTATTTTAGTTAGAGATG